>MDKH01172399.1:0-12493 GCA_005239495.1 Nicotiana undulata | reverse complement strand
TATATATATATTCGGTAGTTGTTGGGTTACTCGTAACCATGATTCCGTATTGTAAATAATGTAGCTAGTATGTATGTTTTGTAAGATCTAATGTTGATAACGGTAAAAGAGGAAAGGGGACTTAATGTTATGAAATTATTCTTTCGATTTGTCTCTTTCTAGTTCATGTAATTAATGTATTCTCTAAACACGGGGGAGAAACGAGTCGGGTAGAAAAGGCTAATCAGGCTTGCTTGACCGGGTTCACTCGGTTAGGTGCCGGTCCCGTCCCTCGGTTATGGGGCGTGACAGTTGTAAATGTGTACCTTTGTACCACCGTTTATATAAAGAAACCTTTCTTCTTATTTTTGCATAACTTTTCATCTTGCCTTTGTCTTTGCTTTTTGAATATGAATTTTGATGTTTGTTGATAACCAATTCGATGTGTTAAACATAGAATATAAAACCCTTAGGGTTTTTTGCTCAATAAATGATAGATAATGGGCGACCATTTAGGGTCCAATCTTCGAGCTAAGCTTTACCTCGGGACCTTCGAACCCGAACTTGGATGAGGCCTCGAGCACATTGTGCTTTGACCTTTAAGTTCTTTGGTTGTCGACCCTTAGGTTTTAAAACATCGGCCCTTAGGCTATTTTTATTTTGGCCCTTAGACTCTTTAGATCGGCCCTTAGGATCTTTAGATTGGCCTTAGGCTCTTTAGGTTGTCCCTTAGGCTCTTTAGGTTGGCCCTTAGGCTCTTTTTAGATTGGGTCGATTCGACCTCTAATATGGCTATAATTTTCCCCCATTCTAGCTAAAGACTTTTAAGAATTTTATTATGCCTTGGCATGTTTTTGTATCCGTCCGACTTTTTGACGGTTCGAATAGGAACCTCGATTATAAGTGGATATGCGACGATAATTGAGTACCTCGTGAGGTTCTCTCGAAGGCTGATTTCTTTCAAAGCCTTTACATTGTTTGGAGCTGATACTATCGAAGCCTCTTTGCTTATGCTGAGGGTAGCCTGATTAACCATTTTTATCAAAGTATTTGAAGGCCTTTAGTTTTATGGCAGAAGTCGGACGTCCTCGAGCCGCATTATTTTGGTCGTAGCCTTTTTGTATGTCTATAGTCTTTATCTTTGGCCATAGCCTTTAGTCCCCGGGTGAGATGACCTCGGCCTTAATATCGAGGGTATGCCTTTTTAAGTGTCTTACAAGTTCGAATATATAGCATGGCCTTAATATCGGGGTTATGCCTTTTTTAAGGTCTTACAAGTTTGAATGTGCCTCGTTGAGGTCTTGTAGATTTGATTGCCTCATTGAGGTGTTATAAATTCGATGTTGCCTCATTGAGGTCTTACGAGCTCGAGTCTTCGATGACTCGGTAAGTTGATTTTCGATGACAGTCCCCGAGTATTCGGGAGTATTTGTCCCTTGAGCCGTTTCATGTGAAAATAGTAAACTTCTTTGAGGCACAATGCTTCTTCGATTTCTTGATACATGCATTCATGCTTTTGCCATCGGGGGCTTGACAATTCTACACGGACACGGTTCATTTGATCGTTTGGCCCATTACAGCATTCTTTTATCGAGGCCTTCTTTGGCATAACTTGATTTCTTTGAAAAAGTAACCTCCGAGGGTGATGCCCCCAGTATTCGAGGTTGATTTAAAAGAAGCCTTGAATACTTGTTGAGTTTTCCTCAGGTAGAATATAGGTGTTGCCTCGTTAAGAACCTTGCCGGTAAAACCCATTTGGGATAAAACCTTATCTGAGGGAAAAAGAGTGCAACGCATGCTTTAAAACCCAAGGTCTTCGAGTTGAAGGGTGTTTCGATTCCTCTCAATCGATCACCTGCAAAAGGTTAGCATGAAATATAAATGAAAAGGGAGAAGGTTATACCTTAGCAATAATAGTGTTTGAGCATCGATATGTTCCAATTGCTTGATAGTTGCTCGCCTTCCATGGTGCTAAGTTTGTATGATCCTTTGCCTACTACTCCGAGGACGCGGTACGGTCCTTCCCAACTAGGGACTAGTTTCCCTTCGTTTGGGTTTCAAGTGTTGAGGGTGACTTTCCTTAGAACTAAGTCTCCGACTCCGAAGTATAGGAGGTTTGTTCTTCTATTGTAGTACCTTTCGATCCTTTGCTTTTGAGCGGCCATTCAAACTAATGCAGCCTCGCGCTTTTAATCTAATAGCTCAAGGGCGGTGTTCATGGCCTCATTTTTTTGAGTCCTTGGTGGCGTACTGAAATCTGTCACTTGGTTCTCCGACCTCGATCGGTATCGATGCCTCAGACCCATATACCAAAGAGAACGGGGTTCTCCCCTGTGCTTGACTTTGAAGTTGTTCGATATGCCCATAGTACTTCGGGCAGCACTTCTCTCCACTTTCCCTTTGTGTTCTCTAATATCTTCTTTAGGTTTTGAATGATAGTTTTGTTTATGGACTCATCCTGACCATTCGCACTTGGGTGGTAAGGCGTCGATAGAATCCTTTTGATTTTGTGATCGTCGAGGAATTGTGTCACTTTGCTGTCGATGAACTATTTCCCATTATCACATGTAATTTCAGAGGGGATCCCGAATCGACATATGATGTGATACCATATGAAGTTGATGACTTCTTTTTCTCTTATCTACCCATTTCGAGAAGTAGTCAGTCATATATAAGATAAATCTAGCTTTACCTGGCGCCGTTGGTAGGGGGTCGATGATGTCCGTCCCCAATTTCATGAATGGACACGGGGATAGGACTGAGTGTAGTTGTTCACCGGGTTGGTGAATCATTGGTGCAAATCTTTGGCATTTTTCACATCTTCGAACGAATTCCTTAGTGTCTTTTTGCATGTTATCCCAATAGTAACCTGCCCTGATCTCTTTTCGAACTAGAGAATCGGCACCGGAGTGGTTTCCACAAGTGCATTCATGGATTTCCCTTAGCACATAGTTGGTGTCCCCCGGTCCCAAGCATATTGCTGGTCCGTCGAAGGTCCTTCTGTATAGTGTTCCATTCGCGTTGAGTGAAAATCGGGCCGCTTTGGCTCGAAGGGCCCTCGATTCCTTTGGGTCCGTGGGGAGCTTCCAATGTTTCAAGTAGTCGATGTACTTGTTTCTCCAATCCCATGTTAGGGTTGTTGAGTTGATTTCGGCATGGCCTTCTTCGATCACCGATTTGGATAGTTGTACAACAGTCCCCGGAACTATGTCATCTTCTTCGACAGATGAGCCCAAGTTCGCGAGTGCATCGGCCTCGTTGTTCTTCTCTCGAGGTATGCGAACCAGGGTCCACTCTTTGAAGCAATGCAATGTCACTTGAAGCTTGTCTAAGTATCTTTGCATCCTGTCTTCTCCAACCTCGAAGCTCCCATTTACTTGGTTTACGATCAGAAGAGAGTCACATTTTTCTTCGATGACCTCTACTATCAAGACCTGCGATCATGGCCTCATACTCGACCTCATTGTTAGTCAACTTCGAAGTTTTTATAGATTGTCTAATTATGCCGCCCGTAGGAAGTTTAAGAACTATGCCGAGCCCGGACCCTTTCACGTTCGAGGCTCCGTCAGTGAAAAGGGTACATACCCTCGATGATGTGCCCATTTTCAGCAAGAGTTCTTTCTCCACCTCGGGCACAAGGGCAGGCATAAAATCGTCCACTAAGTCTGCCATAATTTGAGACTTGATAGTCGTTCGGGTTTGATTCTAGATATCATACCCTCCGAGTTTGATGGCCCATTTGGCCGATCGACATGATAATTCGGGCTTATGAAAGATGTTTTGAAGAGGATATGTTATTAAAACACATATAGGGTGGCATTGAAAGTAAGGTTTCAATTTCCTAGATGCACTTACTAATGCAAGAGCTAGTTTTTCTAAGTGTGGATACCTGGTTTTAGCATCTCCTAGGGTCCGACTTACGTAATAGACAGGGAATTGTGTACCTTTTTCTTCTCGAACCAACACACCACTTACCGCTACCTCGGACACGGCCAGATATAAGTATAGTGTTTCGTCCTCCTTCGGTGTGTGGAGCAAAGGTGAGCTCGAGAGATACCTCTTTAATCCTTCCAAGGCATGTTGGAATTCCGGGGTCCAGTCGAAGTTATTTTCTTCTTGAGTAAGGAGAAGAAGTAATGACTCTGATCTGATGACATCAAGATGAATCGGCCTAAGGGTGATATCCGCCTGGTCAGCCGTTGTACGGCTTTCACACTATTTACCACGGTGATCTCCTCGATGGCCTTGATTTTGTCGGGGTTGATCTCGATCCCCCTGTTTGATACCATGAAGCCCAAATATTTGCATGATCCGACTCCGAAAGTGCATTTCCCGGGAATAAGCTTCATGTTGTAGCTTCTTAGGATGTCGAATGTTTCCTGCAAATGAGTCAAATGGTCCTCTGTGCGCAGGGACTTAACTAGCATGTCATCAATGTAAACTTCCATAGACTTGCCTATTTGATGTTCGAACATCTTATTAACTAGGTGTTGATATGTAGCCCCCGCATTTTTTATCCCGAAGAGCATTACATTATAACAATATGTGTCATATTTCGTGATGAACGAAGTCTTTTCCCGGTCCTCCGGGTTCATTTGAATTTGATTGTACCTGGAGTAGGCGTCGAGAAAGGTATGGATCTCGTGGATGGCCGTAGCGTCGATCAAACGATCGATGTTTGTTAGTGGGATGAATCTTTAGGGCATGCTTTATTCAAATCTTTATAATCTACACACATTCTCAATTTATTCCCCTTTTTAGGGACTACTACTAATTCAGCTAGCCATTCGGGGTATTTTACCTCCCTAACGAATCCTATTTTGAGGAGTTTTGTTACCTCGTCTTTGATGAATTCATGCTTTACCTCGGACTGAGGTCTCCGTTTTTGTTTCACTGGTTTGAACCTGGGATCGACACTTAGTCGATGGGTGGTTATCTCCGGTGGGATACCTATCATATCTAGATGGGACCAAGCGAAGTAATCAATGTTATCAATAAGAAATTGAATGAGTTTTTTCCTGAGTTCGGGGGTTAATCCCGTTCCCAGGTATACTTTTTGATCTGGGAGATGTTCTACCAATACGACATATTCGAGCTCTTCGACTGTTAACTTTGTTGCATCTGACTCCTCGGGGGCAACGAAGGCTTGAGGAGTGAGGAAGTCTTTTTCATCGTCCTCGACTACCTGCTCATCGGTCACATGTCCCTCGGGTTTGTCCGAGGGTATAGACTGTGGTTACTATTTGGTTATTTCCTTGTCTAGACTTCTCTAAGGTGGAAGGCGTCAATGTTGGTGCCATGTCGTGCACCGTGAACATCTCATTTGCTGCATGTTTCTCTCCATACACAGTTTTTACACCATCCTTTGTTGGTAACTTCATCATATGATGAAGAGTTGATGGCACCGCCCTCATACTATATATCCACGGCCTACCAAGTAAGGAATTGTACCTCATGTCACCTTCGATGACATGAAACTATATATCTTGAATTGTACCGGCCACATTGACTGGGAGGATGATTTCCCCTTTTGTCGTTTCACTCGCCATGTTAAATCTGTTCAGGACTCGAGAGGTGGGTATGATCTGATCGAGCAGCCCGAGCTGCTCCATAACTCTCGACCTGATTATGTTGGCCGAGTTACCTGGATCCACGAGCACACGTTTAATCTGAACTTTATTTAAAAGGAAATAAATTACTAGTGCATCATTATGAGGCTGAGATAAGGCCTCGATGTCTTCTTCGCAGAATGTAAGACCATCCTCGGGGATGTAGCTCCGAGTCCGCTTTTCCTTTGTGATGGATACTTATGTTCATTTGAAAACGGGTCCCTGTGGGACGTCGACTCCTCCATTGATCATGTGGATGATGTGATGGGGATCCTCTGGTTTATTTTTCCTATTCGTATCTCTCTCTCGAAGATAGTTCTTGGCTCGATCGTTGAGGAACTCTCGAAGGTGCCCTTCATTGATCAGTCGGGCTACTTCTTCTTGAAGCTGTCTGCAATCCTCGGTCCTATGTGCCATGGTATTTGCATATCAAATTGGGGTTCCTTTGGGAAGGATCGGATTGCATGGTCTTTGGCCACCTGGTATCTATGATTTTGCCTATGGCTAACACGATGTCTAAGGCATCAATGTTGAAGTTGTACTCTGACAATCGGGGTGCCTCCAATGGCCTTGCATGCCTGTCGAGCCTGGTTTTTCTCATGAGTCCCCGAAAACTTTGGCCTCGATCCGCCCTTCGATCGTTTCGAGGTATGTTATGCCTCGAAGCGTTTTTTCGATCTTCGACATATGGTTGGTATCTCTCCTAGTTCAGTCTCAGCTCCCTTTCTGCATTCCTTGATTCTTTTTCTAAGAGCCTGCTTGGATATACTGAGCCCGAGGGGTCTCCCAATTTGTCTTCCTTGACCCTTATTTTCGATTGACACTTGTTGTGCACATCCGCCCAAGTTACGGCAGGATACTCGATCAAATTTTGCTTCAGCTGCTTCGAAGCTATCGAGCTTCGTTCATTCAAGCCCTTAGTGAAGTCTTGCACTGCCCAGCCATCGGATACCGGTGGTAATTCCATTCATTCAATTTGAAAGTGGGATACGAACTCTCTTAGCATCTCGTTCTCTCTTTGTTTAATTTTGAAGACATCGGACATCCTTGTAGCGACCTTAATGGCACCAGCATGTGTCTTCACAAAAGCGTTTTCCAACATGGAAAACGAGTCTATTGAGTTCGGGGGGAGGTTATGATACCACATCATGGCCCCCTTGGACAGTGTTTCTCCAAATTTCTACAACAAAACGGACTCGATCTCGTCGTCCTTTAAGTCATTTCCTTTTATACCACAAGTATAGGTGGTAATATGCTTATTGGGATCTGTGGTCCCATTATACTTTGGGATATCGGGCATCCTGAACTTCTTTGGAATGGGCTTCAGAGCCGCACTCGATGGAAATGGTTTCTTGATGAACTTCTTCGATCTACTCCCTTCAAAATCGGAGGTGCGCCCGGGATCTGGTCGACCCTCGAATTATAGGTTTCCATTTTTTTGTCATTGTCCTCTATCTTCTTTTCTCCTGACTCGATCCTTTTGGTGAGGTCCTCGAGGATTCTCATAATAGTGGGATCTGTTCCTGACCCGTTATTGCTTGATATTTCTGGTGCTTGTTCAACTCGAGGAGTTGTTTCCTGTCTTGCTGTGCTCGGGGTCGTTTGTTGACTTTGTAACTGAGAAATAGATATTTGTTGTGCTTGTAACATTTCAAAAATTACTTGCAAGCGAACTTCTCTTTCCTCTCGAGCTTTTTTTCTGTGCGCGTCATGTTGGTCATCTCCGTGCACACTCCCGTCAGTATCAGTGTCCACATTGATATGTAAAGCATTGCGTGAGCCTACATCGACGGGGACTGGTGCTGGTGCTGGTGCTACCCCAGGATTGGGTGGTGGTAGACCGGCGACAGAGGATGTTGTAGTATTCTCTCTATGGAACTCAAGACCATTGTTTCCATGTGCATTTGTTGAGTTATACATTTTTGACCTGAAATCAAAGAATCTTGGACAAGAAAAAGTGTGAAAAATAACTTGTGTTTTCACAGAACTAGCACCAAAAGAATCATTATTATTTTTAGCCCCACGGTGGGTGCCAAACTATTTACCTTGAAAATGATTTTAACAATTATATTTGATTTGTGGTTCTAAAAATATGTGATTTATTCTAATACTAGTTAATAATCAAGAAGTAATAAGTGCAAGTAAGGAATATGAGATAAGAAAACCAAAGTTGTCACGAGAATGAGGCCTTGAGCTCACTCGAAATGGGGACCTCAAGGTCAGATAGTAGCAATAAATGAAGAACACTAAAATAAAGAACAATAAAGCTGGGAGACATTGTTGAGCACGAAAAAAGCAGAGAATGTTTTATTGTAGTAAATGTTGTGTGTTACAAGAATGTTTGGGGTCCCCTTTATATAGGAGGGGTGAATCCCAACATAGTACATGTCTAATTATAACAAAGAAATGCCATCAGTACAGTTGTGTAACAGCCTTGTATGGACTTGTACTATCTTTGCAAATCTTATCAGCTCTAACCACGTGTTCATAGAAATTCCCGCCTTTCCATGACGATAATCGATTTTATACTGCTCCGAAGAAGGCCGTAGTGGGCCTTCGATATACCTTCTCGAGGTACGCACTTCGAGGTTCAACTTCTGACTCTACTTCGAGCCTCTCGAGATCGGGCTCGGAATGCCATAGAGTTCTCGATATCAGGGTCCCCGATAACGACCGTATACAATAAACTAAATGAACAGAAAGGTAAAGAAGACACAACAATTTTTAGACTGGTTCAGTACCGGTATAGTACCTACGTACGGTTCCCTTGGGTCATAAGGGTTCTCTTATATCTTTGATAAATGTTTACAGCAGTGATGGTTTTAGTACGTTCACCACCAACGATATACAACGACAGTGATTCTTTTCAATGTTGACACAACTCTCGTTTTGTGTTCTAACTCTTTCTATCTTTTGTGATACTTGTAGACTCAAGAATACAATGTTTGTTCTAAGAATTAGAAAGGCTTAGAAACATATGATGTGTTGTGTGTCTTTGAATATTCTTTTGCTTCTTCCTCTATAGCTTGATGAGTCTTCTGTTTCCTTGTCTTCTGGGATTGTATTGCAGCAATTCTAGGAGTCCTTTCCTTTTTAGGCATATACATATAAGAGAAAGACCCAAGAATAGCCTCATGAATCTAGCTTGAAATGGTAGCTAGATTCATTCTTAATCTTGACAAATTGCTTCATTCATTCCTCCTTGATTTGAGCTTCTGCAGAATCTTCTGGATTTGATCTCTGGCCTTGATTAGCTATCTTCCCAATCTTGCGCGCTTGAGAATCTTGGACAATGATGATTGAATGACTTTCCTTCTTGTTCTTTGACTGGTTGATTTATTTTCTATGTAAAGCAAAGTTCAAAATATATAGTCTTTGAGTAGGATCTTCTTTCCTTTTATCAACATTGTTGCTTATCGAATCTACGTACAAGAATTTATCATTAGTCAAGTCTTCTTGTAGATTATTGATCATTATTAAAATTCTAAACTTAACAAAGTCTTGGGTTTGGGTTTTTTATTCTTAAAAAGTTTTGTTTAAAATATTCGTTCAATTAATTTATTAATTAAAAGAGTTTAATATTTTTTTGTCAACGAAAAAGTTTAATATTAGAAGGGTAAAGTTGTTATATTTAATGAGTTTACATTACTAATTAAAAATTAAAGACTTATTACAAAAAAATCAAAATAAGGAAGGTATGTCTAATATCGTGAATCACAGGGGAGATCAATGTGATGAAGAGGTCTCTGAAATTATCTCTTTTATTTGTTATGAGACATTTAAATTATTTACTTGCACGGTTTGAATTGCGTGATTATTTTATTTAAAGTTTGACAAGATTTTAGTTTATTTTTAAATTAGAGTATACCTCGCATTTCCTGTTATCTATTCGATCCTACCAGGGTATAACGATACGATGTTGGAATGTGAAAATTTGATTTGCTAATTTAGGAAAAAAGTGTAAAACCATTATACAAAAAGATAAACAGATTTGCTCGTTGATATTTTACACTAATTCAATAAATATATGATATATTTTCACATATATTATTATTCCTAAGTTATGTATTAATTTATTATACATATTCTTACGTTAATTATGATTTACTCGTTAAAATTGGTATGATTATGTAAAGAAAAAATGCGGGTAAATTTTTTAAAACTGTTATAAAAAGAATTGTATTTAAGATGAATGTCTATATTTTAGAGAGATTTTAGGGTTTGTTACTTGGTGTCTAAGTCATTTTTTCCTATAAATAGAGGAGTTCTATTTCATTATAATTAATTCCAAAATAATAAGAATTCTCCCTCTCTCTCTCTACTTTTCTATGCAATACTCTTCTTCTTCTTTTATTGTTTTATAACACGTTATCAGCATGATACTCTAACCAGTTGAGTAGAGGCACCTGTTTTGGTCACAAGGCTTTGGGATCCGTGCACGGTGCTCAACTTGCACATAATATTGAACATAATGATTGTCATCAGTTGATCCATGAACTTCCTTTGGGGAATAAATTCTGAATTTAAGGTAAGTATTTTACCTTATTTTTTCTCTTCTAAATTCTTGAAATTCTATAATTTGACTTTAAATATAAGCAAAGACAATAAATTTTGATTATAACTCTAATAGAGTTTGTGAGAAATTATAACCACCAGAAGTGGTAAAATTCTTACCATGATCAAATTCATATATGATTATGAGCACAAGAAGTGGAAACTCGTCCTATGGAATTTGCTTCATTCTCATTCCCTTAAGAGAATGTGATATCAATATGTGATAAGTCTGAAAGAAGACAAACTTATTACCGTGAAGGTATCAATGGATGTGGATGTGGCAATAGACGAAATTATAATCGTCATCATTGTGGTACTGAGAACAATAAGGATTCACAAAATAATCATTCACTCTGTGAAAGTAATGTTTGGCATCAATTTGACATGAGATTTTGTAAAGCACATATAGATGATTATGGTTCATTCATGATGTGAATGTGACAACATGTGATTAATGAATACATATTCATTCTTGGAAGAATATGAATGTGCTAGTGGTAGTGGATATACCACACTAATCTTTAGAAAGAGGTTTGAGATGAAATAAGAAAATAATTTCATTATTATGGCACGAATGACCAATGACCACGTACCTATATTGATTATGCAAAAATATTATGGCTTTGTAATTATTGCAGGGCAAAAGTAATAGAAGCAACATATCTTTCCTATAATGATTTTGACCATAATGGTATAACTTTCTCCTTGAAGGAGATATTCACCATATGGATGTTGATGAATATGTGGTAGTACAAAATTAATTGAAAGCTCTAGAAAGCCAATTATACTACTTTGGAGAAATAAAATTGATTATCAATAAGGTATGGCGTTGTAGTAAGTCTCAAAGAAACGTATTGAGTTTCTAAAGTATTCACGAAAGTGATTGGTTATATCGAGGCTATAATAAAGGAAAGATTTAATATCTTCTAAAGTATTCACGAAAGCGATTGGTTATATTGAGAATATAATAAAGGAAAGATTTAATATCTTCTATTACTATAACTTATAGCGGGGTAATATTTATGGGAAAAGCTACCAGCTTTATTCTCTAGTTTGTACGACACAAATAAAAGAATGCCACTATAAAGTAGAAGTTTATTGATATAAAAACTCATATCACAATAAACTTGGAGTTTATTGATAATTTCACACGTCATGGTGTAAACCTAAAGTTTATCAATATTGAAAATTTATCCAGTTGGCATAATTGGTTTAGTCATGTTAATTTAAGCATGTTGTACAAAAATAAAAGAGAATTCACATGGGTAAATATTAAAGAATTAGAAAGTTCTTTATAAATTCTCTTGTGTTGCTTGTTCTCATTAATTAGTAGACCAATTAAAATTGGGATTGAATCTCATGAATGTTGAAAATATTAAAGGTGAATATAGTCTCATTAACCTGCCATGTATACCACATAAGATGCATCTATGAGATGGTTACATGTACGATTATTATTAACCCGCATCATGGTGTTTGCGAGGTAACTTGATCAATAATTTAATTTAAAGCATATCCAGATTTTCTATTCAATACAGTTCATCTTGATAAGTTAGTTTACGTCATAGTTGATTTAGCAAAATAATTTATTGAGTGCCTCCACTTAATAGATAATTTTTTGGTTATGAGAATAAAGTTATCTATATAAATTTCATATAGGTTATATACGGAAGTATATTACACTCTCCCCTCACAAGTGGTTTGTCATGACCCACACCGATAGCCGCGACGAGTGCCCAAGTCCTACTGTCAAACATCCTTAAGCATGCAGCTAAGATATAAACATGAATAACATAGGTGGGGGAAACATGCCCAAAATACATATGTACATATACATGCGGAATACAGTGGGCGAATCGGCAAGGCTGCTATAGACAATAATATACCCAAAACTCGAAGCTGACAAGGCCACATACTATCCAACTATACATAACTGTCTACAGACCTCTATTAGAATATACAATTGTACAAGGACGGGACTGGGCCCCGTCATATCCATATATGTATACAAACATATCATACCAAGGTCAAAAGCAGCTCCGGATCAAATGGAGCACACCAACTCTCGCTGATCAAGGATCCTAAGGAAGGGGACCGTCGCGTTGTCTACCTGCACATGCGGGCATGAAACGCAGGCCTCGTGAAATAGGGTGCCAGTACGAATAATGTACTGAGTATGTAAGTCATGAAAATCATTACATAAAAGACATAGATGAAACATGGGATAAAGAGTTTCATCTGTAAGTCTAAATAACTTTGTAAATCCTGAAACATTTATAATGTCACGCCCCAAATTCCCACCCTTTGGGCCGTGACTGCGCCTAACGTTGAACCCACTAGGCCAGCCAACG
>ML254478.1:0-52774 GCA_005239495.1 Nicotiana undulata | reverse complement strand
TGAGGGGTGCCTAACACCTTCCCCTTAGGATAATTTCAAGCCCTTACCCAATCTCTGGTTAGTCATGTAGTTGTAATTGAACCCCATTTTGTGCCCTACAACCGTTAAAATCGTTAGGTGGAGACTCTCCAAAACGTGCAAACCCCCTTTCCCAAAAGGAAAAGAGTTGTCTCTACCTGAATGTCCTGCACCCGTATCTCTCCGCGAGAGGGAAAAAGGGGGGCGCGATAGCGTACTTCCAACTGTTTTCCCGTCAAAATAGAAGAAGAAGACTCAATCGAATGAATTAGAAGAGAAAAAGGATTTTCTTGGTGGTTGAAAACGAACAGATCTGTTGGGCTCACAATATCATAAAAATCAGCCAAAAAATGATAATATGATGTATTGATAAATAACAAAAGAGATTGAGTTATGATATGCAAATGATTGAGTATGACTGAGTGTGTAACCTTAGTTTAAGGAAATAACTCGACAAGAGATATGATCTCAGTGGGTCCCAACAGAATAAATATATAGCCTAAACACGGTTTCTAAAATAGATCACAGCTCAATTACTCCAACACGTAGAAATCTCATGGAAAAAACCTAGATTAGGTAACTAAACAGTTCCATAGAAACAACCGAGTCACAATTCACATGGTGCGCGCACGCAGTCACCTAGCATGTGTGTCACCTCAACACTAAACACATAACACGTATATTCGGGGTTCATACCCTCAGCACCAAGTTTAGAAGTGTTTTATTATCTCGAACAAGCTAGATCTAATACCGGGAAAGCCAAACAATTCTCCAAAAATACCATCCCATGCGTAACGATCTCAAAATGGCCGAAAACTAGCCAAAAACAACTCATGAACATCAAATAATACCAAAGAAAATAAACTGAATCGATAAAGGTCGAATCTTTAATCAAAAACTCAAACCCGGTTCCGCACCTTGGAACTTGGGAAAACTAAAAAAAAATCCAGTAACCCATTCGATTACGAGTCCAAACATACTAGTTTCACTGAAATCCGACTCTGAATCGATGCTCAAAACTCGAAAATCACTTTAGAAAAGTTTTTGATAAAACCTCCCAATTCTCCAATCAAAATATGAATTAATTCAAAAATGAACTTCGGTGATCATATTAAAATACAAAATAAATTATTAGATACTTACCCCCATGAAAATACAAGAAGAACGCCGCAAAAATCACCTCAATCGGAGCTCTAGAACTCAAGATACGCTCAAAATACAAAAAGTACGCAGTCTGATTTTTTTATTCACAGGAATTTTTCATTTTGCGATAAAACCTCTGCACCTACACATTTCCAACTGTCATTTCCTCTTTTGTGGACCATTTCCGCACCTGCGGGGTCGCAGATGCGGACCCAACTTTGCATTTGTGAAGCACTGATACCAGCTCTCTTATCCGACACTAAAACAAGCATAACTCTACTAGACGATGTCCAAATTTGACGATTCATTTTGCTATGGCTCCGTAATTACGATATAGATTTTATGCTTCAATAAAAATAGAAATTAAAGCTCATTTTCTTATTCTGGTACCATTTATGGTTGAAAAAATGAGGCACGGGATGGCATTTTTGGAGTATCGTTCGGCTTGCTCGGTATTGGATTTGGCTTGTTAGAGGTAAGTAACACTTCTAAACTTTGAGTTAAGGGTACAAACCCCTGAATTTCTGTGATATGCGTTTTGTGTTGAGGTGACGCACATTTTACACCGTGTCGAATATGTTTCTGATATGTTCTATGAGTTACTCTTCTATGATACGAGGGGTGGTGATTTGTTGGTTATACGCACACATGGTGTGGTTGTGTTTTTTTCTTGTAGCGAAATTCAAGCGAACTGGTTATTAGGATGTGGAATTGTTAAATGCACCTTGGTTATGGCCTTGTCGGGTTGTGGTATATTGTGTTAGTTGCTTCTACAGGTTACAGTCATGCACCTTGGGTACTTGATGTCAAATTGCACGTGGTTGTTGATTTTGAGCATTGTGGCTTGAGGTATTTCATGTGGACCACTGTTAGGATGGGGTCTTTCAGCGGAGTTATGTTGAGATGTGATCCTTTTTTTATTGATTTATGTGTCTTTTTCTACTATGTATGATGGGCTCATAGAATTGTGGTTGTGGTGGTACTTGTTGAGCTTGCGGGACGGTTTTCTCATTTGATTAATTTTTCATTTATGGGGGCATTGATTTATTGCGTATTGGTGCACGGATTGCATGGTTTGTGGCTCTAGGTTGTATTGGTGTTGCATGTCAACACAATGGTTGTGCTTGACAAGATGAGGTCATTGTGTACTATCGGATTTGATTGCAGTATGTATGGAGGAATAATTTCAGAGGCCAACTAAGAATTTGGACTACGGCTCCTCTCGGACAAGAGAGGGCTCCATGACTTGTTGATCTAATGAGTGGTTATGAGTTTCTGCGTGTTTCTTTCATCATCGGCAGTGTACTAAGTTTTCAACGAGGTTTAATTTGATATGAGGTTTATTATCGGTACCGTATTTTTTAGCAGTTATTTTGGTCAGAAGTTATTGCTACAAGTACCAAGTCATGCAATATTTCATGTGTTACATCTTGGGTTATGGTTATGGCTTGATACAACTTATTCAAGTTTATACAATGTGTAGGCATGAGACTCGGGTGTTATAGGAAATTCCGAATGTTGGAAATTGGATTCTATGGTTTATGGGCTAAGGTTGATGTAATGATCTTCAGTTATGTTTTGTTTTCATGCCTATATGAAATAGGGCGACGTGGGATCACCCCCGGGTATGTACATGGTAAGGTTATAGCAGTTTGATGGCTTTGGAACGAGTCTTGGCACGTTCGAGGATGAACGTATCTTTAAGTGGGGGAAATGTAGCAACCCAACCGATTGTTTGGAGCATTTGTATTCCGTTCAGCTATTTGAAGTCTTGAGTAGCTTCATATGATGTATTATGACGTCTATGAATCGTCGGTGTTGGTTTTCAGGTGTTTTCGGAATTAGTTTGGAAGAATGAATTTTATAGTTGAAGCTTTAGGTTGGAAGGGTTGACCAAGTTTAACCTTTTAGTATTCGACCTTGGATCAGAGTTGTGATAATTCTGTTAGGTCCGGATAGTGATGGTGTACCTGGGTGTATGCCTAGATTTGCATTTGGATAATTCTAGAATGTTTCGGCACTAATTGGCGAAAGTTGGAACTTGAAGGTTTGGAAACGTTAATAGGTTTGACCAAGGTTTTACTTTATCGATATCGAGGTTGGATTTTGATTCCTGAAGTTATAGTAGGTCTCTTATGTCATTTATGACTTGTGTGCCAAATTTGAGATCAATACGAGGTGTTTAGGATTGTTCGCCGTTAGTTTTGAATTTTGAAAGTTCATTAACTTCATTAAGTCGATTTGAGGTGAGATTTGTGATATTGATGTTGTTAGGTGATATTTGAAACATCTAGTAGGTCTGGTTATGATTTGCAGCTTGCCTGCAAAATTCAGGGTTGTTCGAAATTGGTTTGATAGCATTCGGACGCTTGCTTGTAATTCTAGAAGTTCATGAGTTCTCTCTTCAAATTTCATGCGTGTTGGTGTCTAATTGATGGTTTCGGGTGTTATTTTGGTGATTTGATTTTGCAAGCATGTTTTCATGATGTTTCTAGACTTGTGTGGATGTTTGGCGTGGATCCCCAAGGGCTCGGGTGAGTTTCGGGGTGGTTTTGGACAATTTTTAGGCCATTTTAGGTTGCTGGTTTTTGTCGGCAGGCATTTGCATCGCGATCACGAACATTTGGTCACGTTAGCGAAGAGAAAATTGTAGTTTGGGGCATTGTGAATCACGATTGCGAAAGCATTTTGGCGATCGCATAGGGAAATTTCTGTTACACAAGGCTAACTTTGGAAACATATATCATGTAATCTATAAGGAATTTAGAGATGATCCAAAATGAAAGTTGTATCACTTGATGTCTAGTTTACATAAAGCCAAATCATTTTTCATTTGGAGTTTCTTACAAAATATTATGACCATTATACTAGAGACTGTCTCGGAAGAATTTGGATGTCGTCGTTGAAGAATTTGTTCATCGCGATCGCGGACATCCATATTCTGAATTGGGGCCTCGAGATTTAGCGATTTTTGAGGCGATTCTCATCACATGGATTGGGGTAAGTGTTCTCTACTCGGTTCCGATTTTATTTCATTAATCTATCTTCGTTTTTGGCATTTAATTGAGGATTTCAAGAGAGAAATTGGGGGATTTTGTCTAAAGTTTGATGGAGTGAAAAGTTGAGTTCTGAACATCGATTCGGAGTCGGATTTGAGTAAAACTAGTATGGTTGTACTTGTAATCGAATGGGTTGTCAGATTTTGTAAGTTTTGTCGAGTTCCGAGGTGCGAGCTTGGATTTGACTTTTTGGTTGACTTTGGGATTTTGATTAATGATTTGACCTTTATCATTTGGAATTGTTTCCTTAGGAATTATTTGATGTATTTGAGTTGCTTTTGGCTAGTTTCGAGTAGTTTGGAAGTCGGTACACGCGGGATGGCATTTATGGAGTATCGTTTGGCTTTCTCGGTATTAGATTTGGCTTATTTAAGGTAAGTAACACTTCTAAACTTGGTGCTAAGGGTATGAACCCCTGAATTTACGTGATATGTGTTTTGTATTGAGGTGACGCATATGCTAGATGACGCGCGTGTGGGCGTGCACTGTGTGAATTGTGACTCAATTATTTCTCTGATATTGTGTAGTTGCCTAATCTTATTTGTAACCATGAAATATGTATGTGCTAGAGTAATTGAGTTGTGATACATGTTAGAAATCATGTTTAGGCCACATGTTGGCAGTGTTGGGACCCTCAGAGCTCGGGTTACATGTTGAATTAATTGTTTAATTTGAAACTTATACTCATTCACAACTATTATTTGCATATCATATCTCAGTCTTTGTTGTCCTTTATTTATACATCATATCAGCATTGTTTGGGCTGATTATCATGATTCTTGTGAGCCCGAGAGACTGAAGAGATTGATGACTGAGAGAGGACGATGGCCTGATTGTGAGGATATTTATGGGATCGAGCTACACGCCGCAACATGTTTATTTGGTTCATGCTAGATTGGCTTATTATAGCACTTGGGGATGGAATTTCCCCTCTAGAGTCTGCATATCCACAATGAGTGGAGGTACCTACTGAGTGCGAGTGCGAGTGCCGAGTGATTGGGAGGACTGAGTGACCGGGAGGAATGAGTGAATTCATACTCTGAGAGTATGCATATGGTTTATTCACTATGTTGTATTGTATTCAATATGCACACTTGGTATACATGCATAGAGATGTATTTTCCTCATGTTGTACGATATAGCGTCATTCATGACTTCTCATACATATTGACATGTAAGCAAAGATATGTACTGTCCTAATACCATTTGATAATGAAACATTTAGCCATTGAAAATTTTTGGGAAAGAAATCACGGTGTTACAAATTTGCTCATATTTTGGTGCTTTCGGTAAAAGATATGGGTTGTACTATTTTATTTGAAAAACATGCCAATTTTTTCGTAACTGTGAATGAGTTGAGCATCATACATCTGGTTATTTTTCTTGCACTATTTTTATTATGATTGTTATGAATTGTTGTTGGTTATTAGAGTTGGACTCCCACCCTTGTCCCAGCTCGTCATTACTTTCAACCTAAGGTTAGGTTTGTTACTTACTAAGTACATGGGGTCGGTTGTACCCATACTACACTTCTGCACCTTGCGTGCAGATGTTGGATGCTGATATTGTCGCGTACAGTAGGAGTTGGATCTGAAGATGTACATGCGTTCCAGTTATGGCTATAACTTGTCCTTGGTAGCATTGTATTCGAATTTTGTTCATTTACATGTCAAACAGATGTTGTAGTTATTTCAATTCAGTCTTGTAAAAATATAAATCTTAGAAACTCATGATTTGTACTACCAGTACTTGGGAAATTCTTGTATAAAGCAGTTGTATTACCATTTCTTCTCTTAATCAATCTTGTTAAATTGGATAGTTGTTAATTGGCATACCTAACGGGGTGGGTTAGGTGCCATCAAGACTAGTTGGATTTTGTGATCGCGACATCATTGGGCCTACCAATGCCCCCCAAATCAACTCTGATCACCCCCAAATGGATAATTAGCCCTCCAAAACTCTACAATGACCTAAACATAGCATGTAATACAATCTAGCTAACTTTGGCCACATCTTCACAATCCGCAACCCTGAACTAACCTGCTTTTGAGAACTCCAAGTCTCCAATTCCATAGATCTCATGAATCACCATAGTCGATCCCAACTCCACCACTCGGATGACTAACACACCTTTCATATGAAAATAATCCCGCAAGAAATACTTTTATAATTCTTCTGTGCCACATAGTAAAAATCTGAATATCAGTAGTCGGTCAACCAGGCGAGTACAACAGTACCAATAAGGCATCTGTAAGTCAAAACTTAGTGCGCCTTCTGAATGCGCACCTTTCTTAGGCAATACCAAGTCGTAATAGCATTCTTCTAATAATCTGAAATTGTCCATGTTGTCTAAGAATTCATGACCTTCCTTTGAAATTGAACTGTATACTTGCACATGCACCGCCTCTATCAGGCCATCATATAAAAACACAAGAACCTCATTGTCAACTATGAGTCACAAGCAGAATATTTACTCAATTAGCTAAAAACCTTCCGCTTGATCCCGTCCGGGAGAAAATCACAGCATGCAACATACCCCTCATACCTATAGATAATATCTATCTCAAAATGTCGCAGAAATCGTGGAGAACACTTCAAAACCCATTTGCACATAATCAAGCTATTAGAATTGAATCCCTCTAACTCAACCAAGACACACAGGTCGCCAAATCCAAGAGTATTGCCACAAAACACCTGTGAAGCCACACCTCATCATAAGCACCAACCGAACTGATCCTATACATTATCGTGGTGATCCAACCTACTACCAAGCTATCCTATTTCTTCGAGTTCCTTCTGAATTACCCTCAAGTTGACACGTCTCCTTGCTAGAACACCACAATCGTTACCCAAAGCTCACCACAATAGACCCTAGCATAAAACAAATCCTCCCTAATAAGTCATTGTATTCCCTCTTAAGCACCCCAAAAGTACCACCACTGTGACACCCACTATGAAGAGACCTTATGTGAATCTAAAGGCGTTTCCTTCACCTCCCTGATACTAAAATTAGAATCCATAATGATATAGAAATACCACGAGTCTCGACACTATCCAATGTAAATCTCATATTCTAGCCATACACAAATCGCAAAAATCCTCAATTGCTACATATAAATCTTGAATCCATTATAACCTTCTTGAGAGTCATCCACTCTGCTTAAATCTCAAGTGCACCACCCAAACAGGCCGAACGACATGTGCCCATTAGCACTAAAACACCCAAAGAAGTAACCCCGCTTTAACGCAACCGAGCAAATTCCTACTCCATGCGCACTACACTATTCATGAATAATAACTCAATCATTCCATGATTCCCATATACCCATAAAGTGTAATACACCATGCATCCAGAAATTTCCTTGCTTAAGTCATCCTCAAAACTAGCCTATGTAAGTCATAATCGATCCATATGTATGCCTCAGACCGAAACCAATACAACACGTAAATCATGTAATCAAATCATCGATAACAGACTCCCCCACTTGGTTGAAAGCCATATATCAAAATACTCGATAACTCACAATGCCCATACTCTATTATTGCCATAATACTGTAGTGAGATTCAACTAAATCTATCATAAGCTCATGTAACCCAAACCATATATTACCTCAAATCATCTACTAAGCTCGAATTCATCTTTGTGATAGTCAGGTCAACTTTCTCAACTAATCCAAACTCAAATCGCAACACCTATACCTTATGGTAGAAAGGAAAGCCTACACACAACATCGTAAGGATCATATATCTGTAGATTACCCCATAGGTGATAACCCACCTGCTTAGCCTCAAACTGGCATCTCTCTATACCCTTTCACAACCACAACTACTACACAATCACTTAATCTTCCTGAGTCTGAACTCTTCAAAAAGACATGAAAATCTAATTCGTTCCACAAATATAACAACATGAAAGAATCTCTCAAAAACCTTCATATCTCAACACTGTATGACATATCCATAGAAATCGAGCATCCATTAGTCCTTTTTCACATCTCAAGAAAACACTTCCCTTCCTATTCAAACAAGTTGAACACAATCCGCAGTCACATCCTACTCATCATATAGCCATCCAACCACTAACTGTCACCAGTCCCACTCATAGGGACACCACTGGACATAGAAGTCATTAAGCACATGCTCACACAACTAAAACTAGAGAGCCTAAGTTGCGGTTCAAAATGGGTCTCAATTCCTCCACACTGCCCCATCACCAAAACAAAGAAACACATCTCGCACCTCATCCATGGA
The DNA here is from genome assembly GCA_005239495.1 of Nicotiana undulata. Lineage (NCBI taxonomy): Eukaryota > Viridiplantae > Streptophyta > Magnoliopsida > Solanales > Solanaceae > Nicotiana > Nicotiana undulata. Next base: position 44,302 of record ML254478.1, on the reverse strand, counting down.
ATCCATAAGCCGATGATGTACATCTGATACCGAGCGTGCACATGCGCATACGAGTGGTTGGAAGGAATTCAAAGTGATATGCTTCAAGCTAAATCAATGTCACATGATAAGGAAAATAAGGATGGGAAGTTTATCCTAAATGCCTTGTAGACTCTCAAAGATAGGCATGGACATCATCATACCGATCCGCAAGACTCTACTAGACACTTGTCCATGACTCGTAACACCTATGAACCTGGAGCTTTGATACTAACTTTTCACGACTCAAAATCTAACTAGTCGTGATGGCACATAACCCAACCCGCTAGGTAAGGCAATTAGCAACAATCCAATTCAAAAGAGATTTACTTAGAGAAATAAAGATAATATAGCATAACTTTTATACAAGGAATTTCTCAAGGAATGGTAGTACAAATCATGAGCTTCTAAGATTTAGAGTTTATAAAGCTAATATGAAACAAATACATCATCTGTTTGAATATACATTAATAGATTTCAAATGCTAAAGCTACCAAGAACAAGAGGGAATTATGACAGGAATGCAGGTACATCTTCAAATCCAGCTCCCGCCATACATAGCAACATCAGCATCCAACATCTGCACGCAAGGCATAAAAGTGTAGTATGAGTATAACTGACAACATGTACTCAATAAGTAACAAACCTAACCTTAGGTTGAAAGTAGTGACGAGCATGGACAAAGGTCAGAGTCCAACACCAATAACCAAGAACAATTCGTAACAATATAAGGGGGGAAAAAGTACAAGCAATGACGCAAAAATATGTTGCTCAACTAATTCAGAAAAATATTCATGCTTCTCAGGTATAACAGTAAAACCCAAATCATTCACCAAAAATATCAAAGTATGAGTAAGTCAGAAAAACTATGATTTTTCTCAAAACCTTTCAATAATAAATAAGATTTTTCATTATCACATAGCAACAGAAAAGTACTTCTCTATACCTTACATGTCAATGTGCACGTGAAATCATAAACGATACCAAAACTGGGTAGCATGAGGAAATGCATCTCTATGCATGTATGTCAAGTATGCATGTCAAATGTAATGGATTACAGTGATGAACTCATGTACTCACACTCGAAGAGTACTCAATCTCATTGTCTCACACTCTCACTCATCACGCTCAATCACTCAACACACTCAGTCACTCAGCATTGTACAGGGAAGATCCAGCTTAGGGCAGATCCAGCAAAAACACTAACAAATTATGTTGTGACGCGCAACCTGATTCCACCATGAATCAATAGCAATCGCGTTCACAGTGGGTGTGCAGACTCCGGAGGGAAAGATCCATCCCAAGCACTATAATATGCCAATCATAGAATGAATCGATAAAGCCTCATGCGGCGTGCAGCCCGATCCCATAAATATCACTCACAAACAAGCCCTCGACCTCACTCAATCATCAATCTTTTCAGTCTCTCGAGCTCACAATGTCATAAAAATTAGCACAAAAATGATGATATGATGTATTAATAAATATCAACAAAGACTGAGATATGATATGCAAATGAATGAGTATGACTGAGTATGTAACTGCAATTTAAGCATATAACTCCGCAGTAGATATGACCTCAGTGGGTCCCAATAGAATAAGCATATAGCCTAAACATGGTTTCTAACATGGGTCACAACTCAATTACTCTAAAAAGTAGAAATGTCATGGATAAAAACAAGTTTATGTAACTACACAGTACCACAAAAACAAGTGAATCATAATTCACACGGTGCACGCCCACACGCCCGTCACCTAGCATGTCTGTCACCTCAATACCAAACACATAACACATATATTCGGGGTTCATACCGTTTCTACCGACCTCCGAAAGGCAAAAAACTAGCCAAATAAAACTCAAGAGCATCAAATAATGCCAAAGAAGACAAACGAATCGATAAAGGTCGAATCTTTAATCAAAACCCCAAAGTCAATCAAAAATTCAAACCTGAGCCCGCAACTCGGAACCTAAGAAAATTCACAAAATACAATAATTTATTCAATTATGAGTCCAACCATACTCGTTTCACTCAAATCCGACTCCGAATCGATGCTCAAAACTCAAAAATTTCACTTTACAAAAGTTTTTGATAAAACCCCCCAATTCTCTAATAAAAATATGGATTAATTCAAAAAAAATAAACTTCTGTGACCATATTAAAATACAAAAATTGTAGTTATATAGTGTCCCCCATTAAAATATGAGAAGAACGCCGCGAAAATTACCTCAATCGAAGCTTTAGAACTTAAGATATGCTCAAAATACAAAACGAACACAACCTAATTCTTTTTTATACACAAGGATATTCGCTTTTGCAACAAAAACTCTGCACCTGCACATTTTCAGCTGTCATTTCTACTTTTGTTACAATTTTTTGTACCTGCGGGGTCGCGGATGCGGACCCAACTTCGTATGAGCGAAGCACCAACACTAGCACTCTTCTCCAACACAAAAATAAACATAATTCTCTCATACGATGGCCGAGTTCGACGATTCTTTTTGCTATGGCTCCGCACGATTCAGATCTAATGCTTCAATCAAATTAGAAATTAAAACTCATTTTATTATCTTGGTACCATTTATGGTTGAAGAAACGACATCGAAACATTAAAAAACGAGCGCAACACAACTCAACCCTGTCCAAAACTCACCTGAGCCCCTCGTGACCATGTCCGAACGTACCAAAAAGTCTTAAAACATATAACGGACCTACTTGACTCCTCAAATCACACATATTCAAATAAAATCCATGAATCATTGATCAAGATCAATCCCTTAAATTCATAAACTTCTAACTTTGAACCAAACGTCCAATTCAAGCCTAACCAATACATAATGAATCCAAATGTTGCATACAAGTTCCAAATGACATAACGAACCTATTCCAACTCCCGAAATACAATTCGAACTTGATATCATCAAAGTCAACTCCCGGTCAAACTTATGAACATTGCAAACCTTCAAATTGCCAGCTTTCGCCAAATAGTGTTGAAACCTTCTAGAGACATCCAAATGTTATTTTGACTTTACGCCGAAGTCTAAAATCACCATCCCATCCTAACAGAACCATGAAAACTTCGATCCGAGGTCATATACTCAAAAGTCAAAGTTGGTCAACTCTTCCAACGTATAGCCTTAAACATCCCCCTTCAAAAGTAATTCTGAATCACCCGAAAACCTAAATAGATGATACACACAAGTCCTAATACATCATACGGAGCTACTCATCTCCTCAAACCACTGAGCGAAGTGCAAATGCTCAAAACGACACGTCGGGTCATTACAAGCACGCTTTGGTATGAAGTTTTAGCAAATAAAATAAATAACTTCAGCATGCATTAGCAAAAACTAATTAAAAAATTACATACTGCAAGACACAACTTAGCATGTTTAGTCTAATATTTTAGCAAATGAACTAAGAACTCCAGCTTGTTTAGTTGGAAGTTTTAGATAAAACTCATGACAAAACTGTAGACTGCAGGACAAAACTTCAGCATGTTTTGGTATGAAGTTTTAGCAAGTGAACTAAATAACTTCAGCATACATTAGCAAAAACTCATTAGAAAATTACATATTGCAGGACAAAAACTTAAGCATGTTTAGTCTGAAGGTTTAGCAAATGAACTAAAAAAACTCCAGCATGTTTAGACTGAAGTTTCATATAAAACTCATGACAAAACTGTAGACTGCATGACAAAATTTCAGCATGTTTTGGTATGAAATTTTAGCAAATGAACTAAATAACTTCAGCATGCATTAGCATGAAGTTTTAGCTTCAACGTCAAACAACGTCATGTTATATTAGCATGAAGTTTTAGCTTCAACGTGAAACAACTTCATGCTACAATAGCATGAAATTTTAGCTTCAACGTGAAACAACTCCATGCTATATTAGCATGAAGTTTTAGCTTCAACATGAAACAACTTCATGCTACATTTGCATAAAGTTTTAGCTTGTATTTGATTAAAACTTCGGACTTCAACGTGAAACAACTTTATTCTATATCCTTCACGCATTAAATTTGAAGTTTTGAAAAGTTTTTGAAGATCTAAAAGTAAAAACTTCATGCTATATCCGTCAAACAACTTCATGCAAGTGTGGTTTGTAAATGAGCATAAGTGAAAATATTTATAGCCGTTGATTGAATTCAGATTTTGTTTTTTAAGTTCAAAACTTAAAAAACTTGACGAATTACCAAAATAATTGCAGAAATATATATGATAAAATTCAATCAGTTTGACAAACCAATGCGAATTGTGGAGATGAATTGCAATACTTACAATGTATTTTGCAATTTTCAATTCTGAAGATGAATCTGGTTCAAGTTTCTGATTTTTTGATAAAGCTACTGAGAGGAGATGAAATCTTCGACCAGGGTTGAAAGAGATCTTTTGAGGAGGGATGGAGTGATGGAGAAGATCTTTTTTCACGAATGAAGTTGCAGATCACGCGATTAATGCTGATGCACGTTTTATATCTTTTGTCAGGGGTATAATTGTCATATTATTACGATTTTTTGTCAGATGACTACCAAATCAATAATTTTTAAAAATAGAGTACAAGTTAAAAGGTGGCACAAATATAGGGTACGACTGAAAATCCTCCGAATTGTTTTTTTACTTAAAAAGAAACTCTACTAAATTTTCTTGTGATGAATTTTTGAGAGGCACAAATTGAGGACAATATTATTCGCAGTTAGTGTTTGCTCCAAACTAATAAACGAATAATATGTGTATTTAAAATAAAAAGCTATAGTCTAACTATAGGTAGTTAATCAATATGCATTTCCACTTAAACTTGCGAGCCGCAAATAAATTAATGTAACTATGAAGCACAAGGAAGAAATATAAATTCATCCCATTTTGTATACTACAACAATAAACACGGTGTAAGACTATAATGTGGGGCTGAAGAGGATAGAGTATACGTTGACATTACTGCTACTTTATGAAGGTAAAGAGGCGGTTTTCGATTGACTCACAGTTCAAGGAAAAAATAAAAAAGAAGCAGACACAACAAGTAGTAAAAATAACAAGATAAGATGATACGGTGACATGGTGATAGAATAATCGAAACGAATGAACCGACAAATAGAAAAAAGAATATGCGGATAAGAAGGTACGCAAATGAGACATTCCCGCATATTTACTAACTTCTACCCTAATTTTCAATCTCGATCGCCTCCAATCAAGGGTCATGTCCTCAATAAGCAAATTTTCCACCACATAAGCCATAACCATCATAATGCCGTCGAGAATTCTCCGCCACAAAAGCCATAACCATCATATATTTCATTTTTTACACCGAAATATATCACTAAAAACTGGAATTAGCTACGAACGTCGTCGCTAATCTGTCGTTGTAACGCTCGAGCTAGCAAAATTTCTTAATAATCCGTCGCTAAATGAGAATAGCGACGGATTTTTCTGTTTAGCTACTAAATTTGTCCGTCGCTAAAACCTGATTTTTTTTGTAGTGTATACTACACATTTTATTTTATTTCATATGAACCTGTTTTATCGAGCATAAAGTTAAAGAAAGAAACGAATATTTTTGTAACTTGTAATCTTAAACATTTAAATTTGTGTCATTATAAGACTCCGAAATTCATGGTCTTACTATAACATTTGTATGACTATAAAAGTTTAACGTTAAAGGTAAAATAAAAAATTTAAATTATTTAAAAATAAAAATAAATCATTCTTGGAATATATTGAAAATATGAAATAGCCCAGGTCACATAATTAAACGGGAATAAATGGATTAAAGGAGCATAACTTAAATCCTTAATGGTAAATATTTATCTAGTGATGTGACCAATAAAAGACTCCAATTCCTTCCTTGTCACGCCGCCTTCCACCACCGACTTCCGAATAGCCACTCCTAAATCCGCCGCTCTTTTACGGATCTCGTTTCCTTCATTGCTTAACACCAGTGTTTTCACAGCTCTTTCAACAGTATTTGATATCACAACCTCATTTCTACGTTCCCAATTATTTACAAGAATTCCAACTTTCAGAAATTTCGTTATTAAAATGCTATTTCTTGGCTGATCAGAATGCATGGGCCATGCAATAATAGCAACTCCCATTGAAAGACTCTCCATGCACGAATTCCATCCACAATGACTCATAAATCCACCAATTGAAACATGTCCTAATATCTCTAATTGTGGTGCCCAATCTCTTACTATTATTCCTTTATTCTTAATTCTTTCTTCATACCCATTTGGAAGTTCAATATTTCTCACATCTCCTGAGAAAATATCTCCTTTATCAGCATCTCTCAATGCCCAAATGAACTTTGTCTCACTTCTTTCTAATCCTATACAAAGCTCTTTAATTTGTTCATCAGTTAATGAAGTTGTTGTTCCAAATGAAATAAAGATGACGGAATTTGGAGATTGTTTATCAAGCCATGTCAAACATTTGTGACGTTGCATTGATGAATTGTTGCTTGAACTACTAGTCATCACTGGATTGAATGGACCTATAGCCCAGTGCATTTTGTTTCTTTTTATTGGTTCTTTTTCGATTAAATTCATGAATTTTCCTTCTATGACTCTGCTTGTGTTGTAAATACTTCCAGTGTCAGAATTTGAGTATTTCCTTTGTGCAGCCATGAAATCCATGAACTCTGACGTAAAACAACCTTCAAATTTTTGAAAAAATAAACAAAATAAGAGATGGTAAAAGTAAGAGATCATAGTAAATTCAGCAAATCCCAAGAAATATTTGGGTGTTTGACGAAAAGTAAACATAAATGAGTTTAATATGGTGTAAAAAATATAGGGGCACAGGCACATTGTTCCAAACGGTGTCACGCGATACCGCTTCGTCGAAATTTTTTCATAAACGTTAAAATATTAGGTATACATATAAAAAATGACACTGTTTGCTGTGACATGTAATTGATTTATTTGTTCACTTTTCATATATTGACCCCACTTACGAAAATTTCTATAAGTCATTGAAGAAATAGTTATACAATAGGTTAGTTATAGGATAATTACAAATAAATTAAATTTCTTGATGACATTAATCACTACTTCGGTAATTATGGCTACTGACTGACCTACTATCACAAATTAAAATTTGATGATAGTGTAAAAAAACACTTATTTTGTTAGTGTATATAAATTAAATCCAATATAAAAGAACAACCTGTAAGAGATGGTAGGTTTTCTAGTATTCGAGCTTCAATAGGGAAAGGCTTTCCCATAGATTCCCAAAGGAACAAGAAAATAGTAAAAGCTGAGACACTATGAAAGTTGTAGGACTCAGCATTTGGTATTGAAGTGAAATCTTGAACAACATAAGCCATTAGAGAGTCATGAATAACAATAATTCGACGTGCATTTGGTGAAAAAAAACGTAGAAGGGAAGCCACAGGCTCTCGAAGATGAGACGACGATGATTCGAATGAAGGTTGAAGGTGTGAAGGGAATTTAATGGTGGAATTAGGGTTTGGAGGTGGTGACTGAAATGAAGGTGTTGAAAATTCATGGAAATGAATGTTGTTCATAGCTATAGGGCTTAAACCTTGGGCTCTAACTTTGGCTTGGAGAGTATGTTTTTTGGTACTAACATAGTGTACTGGCATTTTATAAGAAGAAACGAGACAAGAGAGATGAAGTAGTTGATTGAGGTGACCTTGTGCTGGAAAGGGCACAACAACAACTACAACTTCATATTTGTTGGCCATAGAATGTGTATGATGTTATAATTTATTAGTTTGACAAAGTTATAAGATGGATGTTGTGTGTGTATATATGTGTGCGTGTATTTATAGTTATATTTATTTTTATATAATCTGACCTAGAGGAATTTTGATGCTCTTTGTATTTTTGTTTACGAAAAGTTTCTTGCTTGTTCTTTTATTCTTGTTTTTATTAACAAAAAGAGTATCAAAATCAAAATCTTGGATAAATTTGATGGAAACAATTGAATTTGAGTGGATACAGTTCATTTGGATAGATGGAACTAAAAGTAGCATCTCGGTAGAAATGCCGTAATATATGCAGTTATAGAACTTGCACTGGAATGAATTCTTATCAATATCGAGATAAACAGAGCTCTAGGCAGTGGCATAACCAAAAATTCATGCAAGAGACTAAAAAATACTCCACTAAATAACACACCTGGGATTTGAAGTTGTTACCCCCTATATCATTATATTAAAATCTTCCATTATGCTAAGAAAATAAAACAGTCTATATATAACAAAATATTATTATTTTCGTATTTGTACACTATATTATTTTCGTATTCCTTTAGAACTGCATATTGCGGCCCCTGGGTCTAGGATATACGCTGTCGGAATACTGACAAGAAATTGCACTTTGTGTATAAGAAGAAGACAATCTCAACGCGAATTCTTTTCATATAACTTCCACTAACAAAGTAAGTAAGTAACAATATCTTTTTTGTACATAAACTAAATAATATTTTCATGAGTCGACAATTGTACAGTCGACATTGCATAAATATGGAATGCCATTCAGTCACCTAAATGATGAATATAAAATAGAAAATATTTATGCCAATCATGTGTGGTGACTAACTCAAACGAGTCGACATCTCTGTTAATGGGAAAAGTTCTTTTTGAATTGACAACGCTGATCATGGAGCAGCCCATGTCCCTGGCTTTTACTGAAAAGGTCCTTAACGAATATTGCATGTCACTATATATAGTATAATATATCAATTAATATTTGGTTTATCTGATATTGGCTCCATATTATATTCCATTCTAGGTGTGTTAGTATTAGTGCTGTCAAAATGAGTCAATATTTTGCCAACCCGCCCAATCCATCCATATTTTAGTTGGTTGGATGAGTGATATTTAAGTTGGGTAAAATTTGGGTTTCAATCCGTAGAAATATGGGTATTGATGGTGTAACGACCCGGTCGGTCGTTCCGAGAGTTATAGCCCCCTTTTTCCCATTTCTGCCTCTATATGTGTTATTCATCTATATTGTATGGTATAGGGTTGGTTGGTTCGGGTCCTGAGTGGTTTTGGAGTGGAATGAGACACTTAGTCTCTTATTTAGAAGGTTAAGTTGGAAAAAGTCAATCGGATGTTGACTTATGAGTAAACGATCTTGGATTGAGATTTTTATGGTTCAGATAGCTCTGTTAGGTGATTTTAGACTTAGGAGCGTGTTCAGAATGTAATTTGGAGGTCCGTGGTAGAATTAGGCTTGAATTGGCGAAATTGGAAATTTGGTGATTTTCGGTCGGCAGTGGAAAATTCGATATCAAGTCCGAATGGAATTCCGGGAGTTGGAATAGGTTCGTAGTGTCATTTTGGTGTGTGTGCAAAATTTGAGGTTATTCGGACGAGGTTAGGTAGGTTTTGTCATCGTTTGCGGAAATTGGAAGTTTAGAAATTCTTAGGCTTGAATCCGAGGTTGATTTGGTGTTTTAATGTTGTTTTGAGTGTTCCGAAGGCTCGACTTAGTTTGTATGTTGGTATGTGACTCGTTGGTATTGCTGGTTGAGGTCCCAAGGGCCTCGGGTGTGTTTCGGGTGGTTAACGGGTTGATTTTGTTGAGGAACTGCTATTTTGCCAGTGTTTGGCTTCTGTTATTTTTCCGCACCTGCGGATGGGGAGCCGTAGGTGCGAGATCGCAGGCGCGGGGTTGTGTGCCCCGATGCGGAAGTTTGGAAGGCTGGGCATCGAGCGCAGGTGCGAAAGTTGGCCGCACCTGCGAGCTCGCAGGTGCGAGGAATGAGGCGCAGGTGCGGAGTCCGGGCGGATAAGTGATTTCCGCAGGTGAGCCGCTTAGACCGCTGGTGCGGTCGCTCACATGCGAGAAAAGGGGTCGCAGGTGTGAGATGCCTGGGCAGAAGGTATATAAGGCACACTTCGCAAATTTTTGGGTATTCTTCACAACTTCTATTCGGATTTGGAGCTTTTTAGAGAGTTTTGAAGAGGGAATCAAGGGGGTTTTCATTGAGGTAAGTTACATGAGCTTAATACTCGTGATTATGGTAATTTTCAGTTTTCTAAGCATGTAATTAGTGAAGATTAGGGATGAAATTGAGGGGTTAGGGCTTGGGAATTGGAGAGTATGATTTGGGGATTTGAGGGGTCAAATGAGGTCGGATTATGATAATTTTTGTATGGTTGGACTCGTGAGTGAATGGCTTTCTAGTTTTTTAAATTTTGTCGGATTTCGAGACATGGGCCGGGGGGCCGGGTTTTAGCCGAATTCAGGATTTTTGTCTAATTTGATAATTTTTAATGTGGAATTCATTCCGTTAGCGTATATTGATGGTAATATACTGATTTTGATTAGCTTCGGAGCATTTGGAGGCCGAGTCGAGAGGCAAGAGCATCGTGGGTTAGAGATTTGTCCGGTTTGAGGTAAGTAACCATTGTAAATCTAGTCCAAAGGGTATGAAACCCCGGATTTCGTATAATTTTACTATTTTGAGGTGACGCATATGCTAGGTGACGGGTGGGTGCGTGTACACCGCTTGGGATTGTGACTTGGTCCGTCCCGCAGCAACCGTAGAGTTGCATATTTTGCTTGAAACTGTATAATATTTATGTGTTTTAGAAAGAATTTCTATGACTTGAGCTGAAAGCCATGTTTGGGCCTTGTGTCGGTCTGTTTGGACCCTCATGGGTCTTTTTCTTACTATCTTCTCACTGTTTCGATCAGAAATCTATACTCAGTCATGATTAAACCTGTTTTCTGCATAACTCAGTTTTATTACTCTGTTTTGATGCACATAAATGTTGTTTTCGGTTAAGTTCCATGTTTTTACTGAAATGCCTGAGTGGCTAATGAGGTTTATGACTGAGTGAGGCCGAGGACCTGATTTGTGAGGATATTATGGGATCGTGTTGCACGTCGCATCATGTTTATTATAGGTCGAGGGCCTGAGTAATTGATGCCATGATTTGGCTTGATATAGTGCTTGGGCTGAAGGAGCCCCTCCGGAGTCTGTACACCCCCCCCCCCCCAGTGAGCGTAGGTACCTACTGAGTGCGTGTGCCGAGTGACGAGTGATTGGGAGGCATGAGTGATTATGACGTATGTCCGAGGGGCTGTTTATGAGTGATTGTAAGGCTTTCCCGAGGGGTTGTATACAAGTGATGCTTTGCCCAAGGGGCTGTCTATGACTTCATTATTTTCACTATATTTTGCATTGAGCCTCTATTGAAACTATTGAAAAATATCTATAAATGATTTTCGCCGAAAATGGATTTTTACGTGATGATTTGACTTAAATACTAATTTGAAAGCATGTTGTTTCACTGAGATTTCATACTATGATCTTTATGTGTTTTACTGCTCGTCACTGCTGCTCAGCCTTTATTTATAGTTGTTACTTACTGAGTTGGTGTACTCACGTTACTCCCTGCACCTTGTGTGCAGATCCAGGTGTTACTGGACGTTCGAGTGATTGTTGATTCATCCTTGGCAGATCTTTCGAAGTTAGCAAGGTAGTTGCATGGCGATCGCACCCCTGCTCTTCTCCCTCCTATCTTGCTATAGCTATTTTATTAGATTTCCAGACTGTATTGGTCCGAGTATTATCTGACATGTATCGTAGATTCTCATGACTAGTGACACCCGATGTCGGGCGTTTATTTTTGCATTTTTCCTTGTTTGAATTTTCTTACGAAAGATTTATGGTTGAATAGTTTGAAAGTAGATTTATGAAATGAAATACTTCGTCGTTTTGGTAGTGAGTTGGCTGGACTAGTACCACGATAGGCGTCATCACGACTTGGTAGTTTGGGTCATGACAAGTTGGTATCACAACCTAGGTTACTTAGGTCTTACAAGTCATGAGCAGGTTTAGTAGAGTCTTGCAGATCGGTAGACGTCTGTACTTATCTTCAAGAGTATGAAGAACCCTTAGGAAAAATCTCACGTTCTTGAATTCTTGTAGTGCAAATCTATTAATTCTCGTAACTAAACTTATATTCTTTCTTTCTCTCACAGATGGTGACGACCCGCACTACCGAACAGGATGACCAGCGACCAGTTAGGACCGTGAGAGGCCGAGGCCGCTATCGAGGATGTGGTAGGGGTAGGGGTATAGCCCGCGCAGCAGCCGGGGCAGTACCTGTAGACCCTCCGATTGCTCCAGACCAGGTCCCAGCCGCAGATGCTCCAACGGGACTAGCTCAGGCACCCCATGTGCCTATTGTGATTCATGGCCTTCAGGAGGCCCTAGCTCAGATCATATCAGTGGTGTACTGGCCTTGCTCAGGCGGTCTCAGTTACTACGGCCCTAGCTACTTATCAGGCCGGGGAGGCACTCAGACTCCCGCTGCTCGCACTCCTGAGCAGGTTGATCAGGGACTTCAGACACCGGGGGCACCTCTAGCCCAGCCGGTTGCAGCTTCTCAGGACTATGTAGTTCCTGTTATGCCAGAGGACGAGCAACGCAGATTGGAGAGGTTTGGGAGACTCCAGCCTTCGTCGTTTAGCGGTGCTGAGGGTGAGGACGCACAGGGTTTCTTGGACAAGTGTTAGAGGATGCTTCGGACAACGGGTATTCTGGAGACCAGTGGGGTATCATTTACTACTTTCCAATTCTCTAGGGCTGCATTTAGTTGGTGGGAGGCTTACGAGAGGCGTAGGTCGTGTTGGCGCAACACCCCTTACTTGGAGGTAGTTCTCCGTTCTATTTCTAGAGAAGTTTGTACCTGAGTCCCGCAGAGAGGAGCTGAGCAGAATGTTTGAGAATCTTCGACATGGTGATATGTCTGTTACAGTATGAGATGCGGTTCTACGAGTTGGCTCGACATGCGGTCTGGTTGGTTCCCACAGACCGAGAGAGGATCAGGAGGTTTATACATGGCCTTGATTTTCAGCTTCAGTTACTTATGACCAGAGAGAGAGTGTTTTGTGCCACTTTTGATGAGGTTGTCGACATTGCTCGACAGATGGAGATGATTCGAGGTCAGGAGAGGGTTGAGAGGGAGTACAAGAGGCCTCGTGGTCAGGGTGGATTTAGTGTTTCTCTTCATGGGGGTCAGTTCCAGCACGACAGAGGTCGTCCATTCAGGCATGCACAGTCAGCTCGCCCAGTTCACCAGGGTGCAACATCGGGTCATGGTTCTCACAATTCTCATCAGGGCCACTCATCATTCAGGGCGCTCCCAGCCTAGAATTCATCTCGTGCTCCAGCAACTCGGGGCTCCTCCATGCCAGGTTCTTCTACTAGTTATTCCGGTGCTAGGGGTTCCCTTCAGTCCTCGTCACCAGCACCGGGGAGTTGTTTTGAGTGTGGGGAGTTTGGGCATATGTGGAGGCAGTGTCGTCGTCATTATGGGGGTTCATCTCAGCAGAGGAGTCAGCCACTGACTTCAGCTCCAATTACTTCACCACTTGCCCAGCCAGCTAGGGGTGGAGGTCAGTCAGCTAGGGGTCGCCCTAGAGAGGGAGGTCGATTCGGTGGTGGTCAGGCCCGTTTCTATGCACTCCCATCCAGACCAGATGTTATGGCTTCAGATGGCATGATTACATGTATTGTTTTAGTCTGTCACTGAGATGCCTCCGTATTATTTGACACTGGTTCCACATATTCATATGTTTCCTCATATGTTTCTCATTTTCTGGATATGCCACGTGAGTCTTTAGTTTCATTTTTTCATGTATGCACTCATGTGGGCGATGCTATTGTTGTGGACCGTGTATATCGATCATATGTGGTGTCTATTGGTGGTCTGGAGACCCGAGTAGATTTGTTGTTGCTCAGAATGGTTGACTTCGATGTGATATTGTGCATGGATTGGTTATCTCCATGTCATGCTGTTCTAGATTGTCACGCTAAGACCGTGACCATAGCGATGCCGGGATTTCCGAGGGTTGAGTGGAGTGGTTCTATAGATTTTGTACCTAGTAGGGTGATTTCATACTTGAAGGCTCAGTGTATGGTTGAGAAGGGTTACCTATCTTATTTGGCCTTTGTGAGGGATGTTAGTGCAGAGACTCCAACTATTGATTCTATTTCGGTGGTCCGTGATTTTCCGGATGTGTTTCCTACAGACCTGCCGGGCATGCCGCCTGACAGGGATATTGACTTTGGTATTGATTTGGTACTAGGCGCTCAACCTATCTCTATTCCACTGTATCATATGGAACCATCGGAGTTGAAGGAATTGAAAGAACAACTTCAGGAACTCCTAGATAAGGGGTTTATTCGGCCTAGTGTGTCACCTTGGGGTGCACCGGTTCTATTTGTAAAGAAGAATGGTGGTTCCATGAGAATGTGTATTGATTACAGGCAGTGGAACAAGGTCATAGTCAAGAACAAGTATCATTTTCCTCGTATTGATGATTTATTCGAACAGCTTAAGGGAGCAAGGGTGTTCTCTAAGATTGATTTAAGGTCCGGGTATCATCAGCTGAAGATTCAGGATTCATATATTCCTAAGACAACTTTCAAGACCCGTTATGGTCATTATGAGTTCTTGGTGATGTCTTTTGGGCTGACCAATGCCCCAGCAACGTTCATGCATTTGATGAACTGTGTATTCCAGCCATATTTGGATTTCATCGTTATTGTATTCATTAATGACATCCTGGTGTACTCTCGTAGCCAGGAGGAGCATGCTCAACATTTGAGGATTGTATTACAGAGATTGAGGGAGGAGAAACTTTATGCATAGTTCTTCAAGTGTGAGTTTTGGCTTGGTTCAATAGCATTCTTAGGGAACGGGGTGTCCAGTGAGGGTATTCAGGTGGATAGTGCAGAGTTGGCCTAAACCGTCCTCAGCTACAGAGATTAGGATCTTCCTTGGTTTGGCGGGTTATTACTGTCACTTTGTGGAAGGATTTTCATCTATTGTTTTTCCCTTGACTAAATTGACCCAAAAGGGTGCTCCATTCAGGTGGTCGGACGAATATGAGGAGAGATTTCAGAAGCTTAAGAATGCTTTGGCCAGAACTCCAGTGTTAGTTCTGCCATCAGCTTCAGGTTCTTATACCGTGTATTGTGATGCCTCGAGGATAGGCATTGGTCGTATTTTGATGTAGGAGGGTAGGGTGATTGACTATGCCTTGCGCCAGTTGAAGACCCATGGGAAGAATTTTCCGGTGCATGATCTTGAGTTAGCAACCATTGTTCACGCCTTGAATATTTGGCGTCATTATTTTTATGGGGTTCATTGTGAGATTTATACCGATCACCGGAGTCTGCATCATCTGTTCAAACAGAAGGATCTTAATTTGCGTCAGCGGAGATAGTTGGAGCTTCTCAAGGACTATGATATCACTATTCTATACCATCCGGGGAAGGCCAATGTGGTGGTCGATGCGTTGAGACGCCCGTAGAGAGTTTGGGGAGTTTAGCATATCTTCTAGCAGCAAAGAGACCGTTGGCATCAGATGTTCAGGCCTTAGTGGGCCAGCTTGTGAGATTGGACATTTCGTAGCCTAGTTGGGTGTTAGCTTGCGTGGTCTCTAGGTCTTCTCTTTATGACCGTATCAGGGAGTGACAATATGATGACCCACACTTTCTCGTTCTTCAGGATAGGGTTTGGCGAGGTGATGCTAGGGATCTGACTATTGGTGATGATAGTGTGATGAGGATGCATGGCCGGACATGTGTGCCTATTGTAGATGGACTTCGGGAGTTGATTCTTGAGGAGGCCCACAACTCGCGGTATTCCATCCATCCGGGTGCTGCGAAGATGTACTAGGATTTGAGACAGCACTATTGATAGACGTGGATGAAGAAGGATATAGTTGGGTTTGTAGCTTGGTGTCTCAACTGCCAGCAAGTTAAGTATGAGCATCAGAGACCGAGTGGCTTGCTTCAAAGGTTAGATATTCCGGAGTAGAAGTGGGAGCGGATCACCATGGACTTTGTAGTTGGGCTCCCACTGACTTCGAGGAAGTTCGATGCTATTTGGGTTATTGTAGATCGGCTGACCAAGTCCGCACACTTCAATCCTGTTGGTACTACTTACACTTCAGAGTGGTTGGCTGAGAATTTTGTTCGAGAGATTGTTTGTTTGCATGGTGTCCCAGTTTCAATCTTTTATGATAGAGGTACACAATTCACATCGCAGTTTTGGAGGGCCGTGTAGTGAGAGTTGGGTACTCAGGTTGAGTTGAGCACAACTTTTCGTCCTCAGACAGATAGGCAGTCCGAGCGCCTATTCATATATTGTAGTACATGTTGCGCGCTTGTGTTATTGACTTTGGGGGTTCATGGGACCACTTTCTGCCACTTGCGGAGTTTGCATATAATAACAATTATCAGTCGAGTATTCAGATGGCTCCGTACGAGGCTTTATATGGGATGAGGTGTAGATCTCTGGTTGGATGGTTTGAGCCGGGTGAGGCTAGACTTTTGGGTACAGACTTGGTTCAGGATGATTTAGATAAAGTGAAATTGATTCAGGAGTGGCTTCGCACGATGCAGTCTAGGCAGAAGAGCTATGCAGACAGGAAGGTCCGTGATGTGTTATTTATGGTTGGGGAGAAGGTTCTGCTGAAGGTATCACCCATGAAGGGCGTTATGAGGTTTGGGAAGAGGGGAAAGTTGAGCCCCCGGTTCATTGGGCCATTCGAAGTGCTTCAGAGGATATGGGAGGTGGCTTATAAGCTTGCTTTACACCTAGTTTGTCGAGCATGCATCCGGTATTCCATGTTTCCATGCTTCGGAAGTATGTTGGCGATCCGTCCCATGTATTGGACTTCAACACAGTTCAGTTGGAGGGTGATATGACTTATGATTTGGAGCCGGTGGCTGTTTTGGATCGGCAGGTTTGAAGGTTGAGGTCAAAAGACATAGCTTCGGTAAAGGTGCAATGGAGAGGGCAGCCTGTGGAGGAGGTCACCTGGGAGACCACACCTATTTGAGACTCCATATATGTTTCTAGACTCGTTCGAGGCAAACATTTGCTTAAGAGGGGGAGGATGTAATGACCCGACCGGTCGTTCCGAAAGTCA
This sequence comes from Nicotiana undulata, assembly GCA_005239495.1. NCBI lineage: Eukaryota > Viridiplantae > Streptophyta > Magnoliopsida > Solanales > Solanaceae > Nicotiana > Nicotiana undulata. Next base: position 27,349 of record ML254478.1, on the reverse strand, counting down.
TAGCCCCCTTTCCCCTATTTCTGCTTCTTTATGTGTTATTCAGCTATATTGTATGGAATCGGGTTGTTTGGTTTGGGGTCCGGAGTGGTTTTGGAGTGGAATGAGACACTTAGTCTCTTATTTAGAAGGTTAAGTTGGAAAACATCAACCGGATGTTGACTTATGAGTAAACGATCTTGGATTAAGATTTTATGGTTCGGATAGCTCCGTTAGGTGATTTTAGACTTAGGAGTGTGTTCGGAATGTAATTTGGAGGTCCGTTGCAGAATTACGCTTGAATTGGCGAAATTAGATTTTTGGTGATTTTCGGTCGGCAGTGGAAAATTCGATATCGAAGTCGGAATGGAATTTCGGGAGTTGGAATAGATTCGTAGTGTTATTTGTGGTGTGTGCGAAAAATTCGAGGTTATTCGGACGAGGTTTGGTAGGTTTTGGCGTCGTTTGCGGAAATTGGAGGTTTAGAAATTCTTATGCTTGAATCTTAGGTTGATTTTTTGTTTTGATGTTGTTTTGAATGTTCCAAAGGCTCGACTTAGTTCGTATGTTGGTATGTGGCTCGTTGGTATTGTTGGTTGAGGTCCCGAGGGCCTCGCGTGTGTTTCGAGTGGTTAACAGGTTGATTTTGGTGTTGAGGAACTGATGTTTCTGCTGGTGTTGGTATTCTGGTGTTTTTCCGAAACTGCGGAAGTTTGGAAGGCTGGGCATCGAGCGCAGGTGCGAAAGGTTGCCGCACCTTCGAGACCGCAGGTGCGAGGAATGAGGCGCAGGTGCGGAGTTCGGGCGGATAAGTGATTTCCGCAGGTGCGGCACTTGGACCGCATGTGCAGTCGTGCGAATGCGAGAAAAGGGTGCCGCAGGTGCGAGATGCCTGGGCAGAAGGTATATAAGGCACACTTCGTGAATATTTGGTTATTCTTCACAATTTCTATTTGGATTTGGAGCTTTTAGGAGAGTTTTAAAGAGCGAATTAAGGGGGTTTTCATTAAGGTAAGTTACTTGAGCTTAATACTCGTGATTATGGTAATATTTAGTTGTTTAAGCATGTAATTAGTGAAGATTAAGGGTGAAATTGAGGGGATTAGGACTTGGAAATTGGAGAGTTTGATTTGGGGATTTGAGGGGCCAAATGAGGTCGAATTTTGAGAAATTTGGTATGGTTGGACTCGTGAGTGAACGGGCTTTTTAGTTTTGTAAATTTTTTCCGATTTTGAGACATGGGCCTGGAGGCCGGGTTTGAGCCGAATTCAGGATTTTTGTCTAATTTGATAGTTTTTAATGCGGAATTCATTCCGCTAGCGTATATTGATGATAATATACTGATTTTGATTAGATTCGGAGCATTTGGAGGCCGAGTCGAGAGGCAAGAGCATCGCGGGTTAGAGATTTGTCCGGTTTGAGGTAAGTAACGATTGTAAATCTAGTCCTGAGGTAATGAAACCTCGAATTTCGTATCATTTTACTATTTTGAGGGGACGCACATGCTATGTGACGGGCATGTAGGCGTGCACCGTGGGAGATTGTGACTCGGTCCATCCCGTAGCTATCATAGAGTTGCATATTTTGCTTGAAACTGTATAATATCTATGTGTTTTAGAAATATTTCTATGACTTAGGCTGAAAGCCATGTTTGGGCCTTGTGCCGGTATTGTTTGGACCCTTATAGGCCTTTTTTTTTTACTATCGTCTCACTGTTTCTATTGGAAATCTGTACTCAGTCATGATTAAACCTGTTTTCTGCATAACTCAATTTTATTACTCTGTTTTGATGCACATAAATGTTTTTATGGGCTAAGTTCCCTGTTTTTACTGAAATGCCTGAGTGGCTTGCGAGGTTTATGACTGAGTGAGGCCGAGGGCCTTATTTGTGAGGATGATTATGGGATCGGGCTGCACGCCTCAGTATGTTTATTATAGGCTGAGGGCTTGAGTGATTGATGCCATAATTTGGCTTGATATATTGCTTGGGCTGAAGGAGCCCCATCGTAGTCTGTACACCCCCGCAGTAAGCGCATGTACCTACTGAGTGCGAGTGACGAGTGACTAGGAGGCATGAGTGATTGTGAGGTATGCCCGAGAGGCTGTTTACGAGTGACTGTGAGGCTTGCCCGAGGGGCTGTATACGAGTGATGTTTTTCCCGAGGGGCTGTCTATAACTTCATTATTTTCACTCTATTTTTCATTAAACCTCTATTGAAACTGTTGTAAAATATCTATAAATGATTTTCACCGAAACTGGAATTTTACGAGATGATTTGACTCAAATATTGATTTGAGAGCATGATGTTTCACTGATATTTCATACTATGATCTTTATGTGTTTTACTGCTGCTCAACCTTTATTTATGATTGTTACTTAGTGAGTTGGCGTAATCATGTTACTCCCTGCACCTAGTGTGCAGATACAGGTGTTACTCGACGTTCGAGCGAGTGTTGATTCATCCGTCGCGGATCTTTCGGAGTTAGCAAGGTAGTTGCAAGGCGGTCGCAGCCATGCTCTTCTCTCTCCTATCTTCTTATAGATATTTTATTAGATTTCTAGACTGTATTGGTCCTATTATTATCAGACATGTATCGTAGATGCTCATGACTAGTGACACCCGATGTCGGGCTTTTATTTCCGCATTTTTCCCTGTTTGAAATTTCTTACGAAAGATTTATGGTTAAATAGCTTGAAAGTGGATTTTTGAAATGAAATACTGCGTCGTTTTGGTGAGTTGGCTGGCCTAGTACCACGATAGGCGTCATCACGACTTGGTAGTTTGGGTCGTGACACATGGGTAAAATGTGGGTAAAATATGGGTTAGACTAGTGGGTTATCTTCCAACTTTTTTATATTTGTTTAGCATAACATTTTCCTTATGACTTCATTTTCCTCTAATTGAAGGAAATTATTTTCCTTATAAAGAGAAGAAAAAATATTTTTCAAAACTCTTTTTCAATCTAACCCACCATATGCTTCATCCCCACCAACCCACCCCACCCCAAATCACCCTAGCCCACCCCACCGCTGCACCCACTACTACCATCACAACCCAATAGAAATATTATTAAGAGTACATTATTATTATTTTCATTTCAACAAAATGCAGTAGAATTTTTTTTCATTTCAACAAAATAAGTATTTTCTGATGTAGAAAAAGTATTTTCTTTCATTTTAACAAAATAAATACTTACTTTTCTTACTGTAGAAATATTACTTTCTTTTTAAACCAAAATTAGTGTTTTCTTTTTAGTTATGGTGCACATATTGCAACGTTGAGTTTGTACAGAGTCATGTATTTCAACGTAGATTGTTGTTGAAACTTGCTATTTTCATGTAATGTTATAGAATCTAATGCTCAACTTCTTTTTTATCTGCTCCCTTATATTCTCTTTTAATCGTCTGTACTATTTTTTTTATTTTCTTTATATTTCATGTATGTAATATATTTTTTGAATATAAATAGTATTTTTTAAAATTTATTTAGTTTTATATAGGATTGCAGACAATATATGAACAAAGTGAAAAATGCCCAGAGTCATATATTATTAGTGATATTGCTTGATGTGCAGTAAGCACATTTTTTTCGTAAAACGAAAACTGTCATATTTTGTGGAAGAGTAACTTAAGTTCACAATATGGTACTTAAATTTGAATAAATTTAATGAAGGAAAGTATATATTATTTCAGTTAAGCTTATGTCACTAAATAATCTGAACAAACGCAAAATTATAAATGGCATTTAAAAAAAATTACACTTATATAATATGGGTTAACCCATATTCAATCTGCCCATTTGACACTCAACCCATTTTGTACCCCATGAAATGCGGGCGGGTTGAAATCCAACCCAATTTACTTAACCTATTTTTAACCTGTCCAAATCTAACTCAACGCGCTCATTTGCCGCCCCTAGTTAGAATTAGATAGTATTCTCATATCAGATGGGTATAGACGAACTTGATTCTCTTTATCCTTTGATGCAAACTCTCGTTAAGTTGCAAATAACTGATCGACATGTGATATAAAACACGTGAATTTTATATTGGCAAGTCACTGTAAATGTGTTTATTATGTTAACAAGTCTATAGTGTACATGTGTTAAATAATTCTAATTTTGATGTACATATATCGCTTGGTCTTTGTTCAATGAATTTAACTTTTTAAGTATCCTTATAGGAAAGCAACAACGTTTTTCATGATTTGACTTTGTGTCGGGGCAGAATTCTAAGACTCTGTACATATCTTAATGCTTTTTTTTTTTTCAAAGAAAAAAGGTAGCTGTAACAGTTACTTGCCATTTCTTGTGCAGAGCACTAGCAGAAGATACTGCACTCCATTTATGAGTTTAAGTTAATTCTAATAACTCTTGAACTGGACTTCATAAATTGATTGATTTTGAGAATAATATTTTTTTAATTCTTCACTTTACCACCACTTGCCCTTGGTTCCTACTTTAATTCCAACTAAACCCTAATAATAAATTTATGAAGGTAAGAAAAGCTCAAATCATATAAAGAGATCAAGACACCCATTACCTACTGATATGGGACATCTCAACATCATCCTAGCTCCATGGCACGAGGCATATTTCATGCGGAAGATCCTGGAATATTAGTTGATCTTCGACTCGTTTCAAGATCAAAAGTGATCAAGGAAAGCACATTCTCATGAACCAAACGCAAATATTTTGTTTGGTTTTAAGAGGAAAAGAATTTTGGAAATCTTTTTTTAAATACTAAAATCAAGAGGTGTTGGAAAAACAAAATCAGAATGTTTTGTAAGGATATACATTATTCTGAAATTGCTAGTCAGCTCCTTCGTGTTGACTCAACTCATTCTATTCTATATTTTTTTCTATATGTACAAATCTTCAGAATCTTGTCTATTTCAGATTTCCATGAAGGACACCGAATTAAGTTATTTTCCTATAATGAAGGGTCCAATTGAAAAAGCTTTAACAGGTGGAAACTAATATTCCACGTCACTGAATAAAAAGATCACAATATGTCACGACCCAAATCTCCCTCCATAAGACGTCGTGACGGTACATAGTCTCTACGACTAGGTAAGCCTAGCAAATTGCGGAATAACATAAATGAAAACATAATTTAACAACTAGACTGCAACAGATAACTATAAAATGATAAAATGCCACTCGGCATGTACAAGTAACCCAACACTAGAGTATACACAGAGTTGCCAAAACCCAGAATTCATAAGCCAGAAGTCACAGAAGAAAAACTAGTATCTCTATACACCAGAGTCTAAGAAAATACGGAAAAGTAAACGACATATGAGGGAATAAAGGGGACTCCGAGGTCTGCGGACGCGGGCAGAATACCTTAAAGTCTCCAAAGTCTCGCTGCTCACTGATACCGAGGCTGATAAAAAGTACCCGGATCTGCTCACAAAACATGTACATAAGAGTAGCATGAGTACGCCACAACGGTACCAAGTAAGTGTCAAGCCTAAACTCGGTAGAGTAGTGACGAGGTCAGGTTCGGGCCCAACTGGGATATAATAATAAGACATATGATATATTAAAAAGAAGAAAGACGGAGAATTTAACAAAAAGAATTCACAGAGAAATAACAAAACAACACAATGAGATAAACAATAGGGGCGCTCCCGAGATACCGTATCGTAGTCCCAAAAGTAAATACTCGGTAGGGGATCTCTCGAGATACCGTCTCGTAGTCCCAAAAGTAAATATGCAAGGAGATCTCCCGAGGTACTACCTTGTAGCCTCAAAAGTAAATGTGGATGGGGATCTCCCGAGGTACCGTCTCGTAGTCCCAAAAGTAAACACACAACTCAAATCGTTAGAAAAAGCAATTACAACAAGAATTCTACAACTAAGGTTGATACAAATCAAGTAAAGACAAGAATTCACCTAAACATGTTGCACATATTTCAAATAAGCATTTAAGACACGTAGACATGCGAAATTAGACTAAACAGGATAACTACACATGCTAGTATAATTCAATTAAGGTGTAACATGCTACTACTCGGTGAAAAACAAGATTTTTACAATAATTAGCCCGTGTACGCACTCGTCACCTTGCGTACACGACGCTCACATATCACAGAAATATCACAACAGGACCAAATCCTAAGTGGATTCCCCCCCCCGCACAAGGTTAGGCAAGCCACTTACCTCGAAGCAATCTCAACTAATCAAAGAATGCCCTTTTCTCGATTATCCGACTTCGAATGGCCCAAATCTAGCCAAAAATAATTACATACCATATATATACAACTATAATGGACTAATCTAATTAATGAAATCAAGACTTTAACAATAATTTCAAAAATCGCCCCAGGCCCACGTCTCGAAATCAGGTAAAAGTCACAAAATACAAACACTTAATCAACAACGAGTTCACTCCTACCAAAATTACTCAAATCTGACGTCAAAATCTCAATCAAAACTCAAAAATTAGGTTAAAGATCTTTTCCCATATTATCCCAATTTTCTCAACCCAAATCCAAAATTAAAGGATGGAATCAACTATAGATGAATGAAATATAACCATAAATGAGTCAAGAATCATTACCCTCCCCCAAAGTTCGTCCAAATCCGAGATCTCTAGCTCAAGTTTTGATAAATATGGCCTAACCTTGTTTCTGAAATGTTATAACTGCACAGTGATCCCTTCTTCGCGAACGCGGAAGAACCCACGCATTCGCGAAGCAAAAAATTGCTTCAGTCCAAAATTCTTCATTGCGAACGCGAAGCTTATTCAGCCCGGACCTACGCGAACTCAGGACCATCATCGCGAATGCGTAGGAAAATTGCCTGGAGACTCAGTTGACCAGCTTTCTCTACGCGAACGCGTAGACCTGTTACCTTAGAGCTTCATGAACGTGAGACCTTCATCGCGAACGCGAAGCAAAAATCCTCTCCTGTCGCTAGTTCATTTTCGTAAACGCGGAACTCCCCTCGAAAACGCGAAGAAGGAAACCAGTAACTGGAAACACCAGAAATTGTGTAACTTCAACAAGTCCAAAATGAATCTGATAATGATCTGAAACACACCCGAGGCCCCTAGGACCTCAACGAAATGTACCCACAAGTCCTAAAATACCATACAAACGTAGTCAAGCCCTCAAATCACATCAAACGACAAAAAAAATACGAATCACGCTCCAATTAAAACCTAATGAACTTTGAAACCTCAAATTCGACGACCGATGCCGAAACCTATCAAATCACGTCCAATTGACCTCAAATTTTGCACATAAGTCATAATTGACATTACAGAACTACTCCAACTTCCGGAATCGGAATCCAACCCCGATATCAAAAGTCCACTTCCAGTCAAACTTCCCAAAAATTCAACTTTCGTCATTTCAAGCCTAATTCAGCTAAAAACCTCCAGAACACAATCCAAACACGCTCCTAAGTCCTAAATCACCCAACGGAGCTAACGGAACTAACGAAACTTCATTTTGGAGCCGTCTTCACACAGAACCAACTACGATTAAAATCCTAGAATTTAAGCTTCCGTTTTAGGGACTAAGTGTCCCAAATCACTCCGAAACCACAAACAGACCCCCCGGCAAGTCACATAAGCAGAAAAAGATACAGGGGAAGCAGTAAATAGGGGATCAAGGCTAATACTCTCAAAACGACCGGCAGGCTCATTACGTCCTTCCCTACTTAAAATAATCGTTCGTCCTCGAACGAGTATAGAGACATACCTAAAGTGGTGAAAAGATGAAGACAACGGCTGCACATACCATGCTCAGTATCCCAAGTCGCCTTTTCAACTGGCTGACCCCACTGAATCTTCACTGAAGCATTGTTCTTTGACCTCAACTTTCGCACCTGCCTATCCAAAATAACCACTGACTCCTTAACATAAGATAAATCCTTGTCCAACTGGACTGAGTTGAAATCCAACACAGGAGACAGTTTGTCGTGATACTTCCAGAGTATAGAAACATAAAATACCGGATGGACTCCTGCTAGGCTGGGAGGCAAGGCAACCTTATAAGCAACCTCCCGAACACGTCGCAATACCTCTAATTTTCACCACCCAAACTTTCTTTGTATAACGTCTTGACGGCACCTAGTCTCTATGGCTAGGTAAGCCTAACATTTGCGGAAAACAATGAATATGGAAGCATAAATATTAACAACTTACATCAACATGTAATTAAATAACTTATATAAATGTCGCTCGACATATACAATAACGAACTCTCAAAGTATACCCAGAATTTCCCCAAGACCCGGAACATCATAAGTCACAAGCTTCTAAGAATTTTTCTAACTATTCTATACATCAGTATCTGGAAGAAGTAAATGAAGAACAACATAAAAGAGATAGATGGGGACTCCAAAGTCTGCGGACGCGGGCTGATGTACCTTGAATTCTCCGAAACAACAACAAATGTGCAACTAATAATGAGGCTGGTAGGAGGTACCTGGATCTGCATACGAAAATATGTGCAGAGGAGTAGAATGAGCACACCACAATGGTACCCAGTAAGTGCCAAGCCTAACCTCGGTCGAGTAGTGACGAGGTCAGGTCAGGCCCACTGGTAATAAGAGACAAAAGTTTAACAAAAGGAAACACAACAATATAACAGTACAAAACACAAGGGTAAACACTAGGGGATCTGTTGAGATAACGTCTCGTAGTCCTAAAATAAATATGCAGGGAGAGCTCTCGAGATACTGCTTCGTAGTCTCAAAAGTAAATATATAGGGAGAACTCCTGAGGTACCGCCTTGTAGTCTCATAAGTAAATGTGCAGGGGGTTCTCCCGGGATACCATCTCGTAGTCCCAAAGTAAATATGCAGGGGGATCTCTCGGTATACCGTCCCATAGTCCCAAAGTAAATACGCAACTTAAACAATGGAGATAACAGTTACAACAAGAAAACCGATAGTTTAGACTAAGTACAAGTCAAGAAAAGGAGCAAGAATCCACTAAGCATGCTGCACAGAGTTCAGATAAACAATTAAGACACGTAGACATGTTATTCTAGTCTAACAATATAACTACATATGCTAGTATAACCCAGTTAAGATGAAACATGTTATTACTCGGTAAAAATCAGGTTTTACAGCAAATAACCCGTGTACTCACTCGTCACCTCACGTACACGGTGCTCACATATCATAACAGTACCAAATCCTAAGGGGAGTTCCCCCACACAAGGTTAGGCAAGCCACTTACCTCGAACCAAGCTCAATCAATTTGTAACAATGCCTTCTCCACGAATATCCGACTCTGAATGGACCAAATCTAGCCAAAATCAATTACATACCATAAATATAACTATAATAATCTAATCTAATTAATGAACTCAAAGCTAAAGCAAGAAATTAGAAAATCGCCCCAAAAGCCGACCGGGGCCCACGTCTCGGAATAAGATAAAAGTCACAAAATACGAACACCCATTCGCTCACGAGTTCACTCGTACAAAAATTCTCCAAATCCAGTGTCTAAATCTCAATCAAAACTCAAATATTCGATTGAAGAACATTTTCCCATTTTCAACCCAAATCCGAAATTAAAGGGTGGAATCAACTTTGGATAAATGAGATATAACCATAAAGGAGTTAAGAATCGTTACCCACATGCTTCCTCTAAAAAACCCTAAACATTCCGCCTCAATCCGAGCTCTCTAGGTCCAACAATGGATAATGAATTCAAACCCTCGAACTTAGCCTTTTCTGCCCAGCAAACCCGCACCCGCGGTCAAATTTCCGCTTATGAGGTGCCGCTTTTACGGCGAAGACTCCGCACCTGCGGAGTTTCACTTAAAATCCAAGGCATCGCACTTGCGCACAACAATCCGCGTATGCGGACGCGCTTCTCTCTCAACCATCCGCTTCTGCGAAAACCTTGGCCACCTCAGCTTTCTCACCTATTCCGCTTCTACGATCGCACTTCCGCAGACGCGGATCCGCTTATGCGGCTTACACTTTGTACCGACGACCATTCAGCAACCTCATCATCCCCGCATCTGCGATCGCCCACTAGCTTCTGCAAGCTCACAATTGCGGTCAATCCCACCGCATGTGCGACGACACCAGAAATAGCCCACCATCAACAATTTCTCTAAGTCCAAAATGCATCCGATAATGATCTGAAACACATTCGAGGCCTCCGGGACCTCAACTAAAGACACCAACAAGTCCTAAAACACCATAAGAAATTAGTCGAGACCTCGAATCACATCAAACAACGCTAAAAACACGAATCATCCTCCAATTAAAACTTAAAGAACTTGAAACTTCAAACATCTACAAACGATGCCGAAACCTATCAAACCACGTCCGATTGACCCCAAATTTTGCACACAAGTCATATTCAACATTACGGACCTACTCTAACTTCCAGAATCAGAATCTGACCCCGATATCAAAAATTCCATTTCCGGCCAAAATCTCCAAAAATTTGACTTTCGCCATTTCAAGGCTAAATCAGCTACAAACCTCCAATTCACAGTCCGGACACGCTCCAAAGTCATGAATCACCAACGAAACCTACAAAACTTCATTTCAGAGTCGTCTTCACACAGTTCTAACTGCAGTCAAAATCCTAAAACTTAAGCTTCTGTTTTAGGGGCAAAGTGTCCCAAAACACTCCAAAAACACAACCAAAACTGCCCGGCAAGTCACATAAGCAGAAAAAGATATGGGGAAAGTAGTAAATAGGGGATCAGGGCTATTACACTCAAAATGACCGGCTGGGTCGTTAAATCCTCCCCCTTTTAAAACAATCGTCCATCCTCGAACGAGTATAGATACATACCTGAAGTGGTGAAAAGATGGGGATAATGGTTGTTCATATCATGCTCGGTCTGCCAAGTCGCCTCCTCGTCCGGCTAACCCCTCCAATGAACCTTTATAGAAGAAATGTTCTTTGACCTCCGCTTTCAAACCTACCTGTTCAAAATTGCCACCGGCTCCTCAACATAAGATAAATCCTTGTCCAACTAGACTAAGCTGAAATCCAACACATGAGACGGATCGCCGTGATACTTCTGGAGCATAGAAAGATGGAATACTGGATGAACTCTTGCTAGACTATGAGGCAAGTCATGTTCATAAGAAACCTCCCCAACACGTCGCAACACCTCAAATGGGACTATAAACATTGGGCTCAACTTGCTCTTCTTTCCGAACTTCATAACGCCCTTCATAGGAGAAACCCGAAGCAAGACCCACTCTCCAACCATGAATGCAGCATCGCGAACCATTGAATCTGTATAACTCTTCTGTCTCGACTGGGCTGTGCAGAGTTAATCCTGAATCAACTTCACCTTCGAGGGCATCCTGAACCAAGTCTGTACCCAATAATCTAGCCTCGCCCGACTCGAACCAACCAACTAGAGATCGACATCGTCTACCATACAGAGCTTCATACGGTGCCATATGGATGCTAGACTGATAACTGTTGTTGTAGGCAAACTCCACAAGTGGCAAGAACTGATCTCACGAACCTCCAAACTCCATCACACACGCACGGAGCATATCCTCATATATCTATATAGTGCGCTCGAACTGTCCGTCCGTCTGAGGGTGAAAGCAGTAAATAGGGGATCAAGGCTATTACTTTCAAAATGACCGGCTGGGTCATTACATTCCCCCCTCTTAAAACAATCGTTCATCCTCGGACGAGTATAGATACATACCTGAAGTAGTGAAAAGATGAGGATAACGGTTGCGCATATCATGCCCGGTCTCCCAAGTCACCTCCTCGACCGGCTAGCCCCTCTGAACCTTCACAGAAGCAATGTTATTTGACCTCAGCTTTCGAACCCGCCTGTCCAAAATTGCCACCGGTTCCTCGACATAAGATAAATCCTTTTCCAACTAGACTGAGCTGAAATCTAATTTATGAGACTGATCGCCATGATATTTCTGTAGCATAGAAACATGGAATACTGATGAACTCCTGCTAGACTGGGAGGCAAGGCAAGCGCATAAACAATCTCTCCAACACGTCGCAACACCTCAAATGGGCCTATAAACCTTGGGCTCAACTTGCCCTTCTTTTCGAACTTCATAACGCCCTTTATAGGCGAAACCCGAAGCAAGACCCACTCTCCAACCATGAACGCAACATCGCGAACCATTCAATCGTATAACTCTTATATATGGACTGGGCTGTGCGGAGTCAATCCTGAATAACCTTCACCTTATCGAGGGCATCCTAAACCAAGTATGTACCCACTAATCTAGCCTCGCGTGACTCAAACCAACTCACTAGAGACCCACACCGTCTACCATACAAAGCCTCATACGGTGCCATCTGGATTCTAGACTGATAACTGTTGTTGTAGGCAAACTCCGCAAGTGGCAAGAACTGATCCCACAAACCTCCAAACTCCCTCACTCACGCACGGAGCATATCCTCTAATATCTATATAGTGCGCTAGGACTGTCCGTCCGTCTGAGGGTTTAAATGGTGTGTTTTGCTCCACTCGAGTACCCAACGATCTCGCAAATGCCCTCTAGAACCGTGATGTAAACTATGTACCCTGGTCAGAGATGATAGATACTGGTACTCTATGAAGCCTAACAATAACACAGATATACACCCAAGCCAGCTGCTCCGAAGAGAATGTGTTCATCACAAGAATGAAATGAGCTGACTTGGTCAGCCTATCCACAATCACCCAAATTGCATCAAACTTCCGTTGAGTCCATGGAAGCCCAACAACAAAATCCATAGTGATCCACTCCCATTTCCACTCCAGAATCTCTAACTTTTGAAGCAACTCACCTGGTCGTTGGTGCTGGTACTTCACTTACTGGCAATTTAGACAATGAGCCACATACTCCAATATGCCCTTCTTCATTATCCTCCACCAATAATGCAGCCTCAAGTCCTGATACATCTTTGCGGCACCTGGATGAATGGAGTACAGCGAACTGTGAGCCTCCTGGAGGATCAACTCACAAAAACCGTACACATTGGACACAACAGAGCCTGCCTTGCATCCTCAATGCACCATCATCCCCAGAAGTGACCTCCTTAGCATCGCTGTGCTGGACTGTGTCCTTAAGGACATGCATATGGGGGTCATCATACTGACGCTCCCTAATACGATCATAAAGAGAAAACCGAGAGACCACACAAGCCAATACTTGACTCAACTCAGAAATATCCAATATCACTAACTGGTTGGCTAAGGCCTGAACATCTAACACCATGGGCCTCTCTACTGTTGGTGGATATGCTAAGCTCCCCCAACTCTCCGCCCGACAACTCAAAGAATCAGCCACCACATTGGCGTTCCCTAGATGGTACAAAATGATGATATCATAGTCCTTAAGCAGCTCCAACCACCTCCGTTGACGCAATTTAAGATCCTTTTGCTTGAACAAATGCTGCAAACTTCGATGATCTATGTAAATCGAATAAGGGACACCGTACAAATATTGCCGCCAAATCTTCAAGGCATGAACAAATGCTGCTAACTCAAGGTCGTGGACAATATAATTCTCTTCATGTAACTTCAGCTGTCTAGACGCGTGGGCAATCACCCTACCATCATGCATCAACACCGTGCAGAGACAAATTCGTGACGCATCACAATATACAGTAAAGACAAAGAACCTATAGGCAATACCAATACTGGGGTTGTAGTCAAAGCTGTCTTGAGCTTCTGAAAGTTCTCCTCACACTTCTCTGTCCACCTGAACAGAGCAGCCTTATGGGTCAGCCTGGTCATAGGTGCTGCAATAGATGAGAATCCCTCTAGAAATCAACAGTAATATCTCGCCAATCCAAGAAAACATTGAATCTCTGTGGTTGAGGACGGTCTAGTCCAACTCTGCACTGCTTCCACCTTCTTCGTATCCACATTGATCCTATCATTCGATACTACATGACCCAAGTATGCCACTGAGTCTAGCCAAAACTCACACTTTGAAAATTCTGCATATAACTTCTTTTCTCTCAAGGTTTGAAACATAGTCCTCAGGTGGTGCTCATGATCCTCCCGAGTCTGGGAGTACACCAGAATGTCTTCAATAAACACAATGAATAATGAGTCAAGATAGGTTCGGAACACACTGTGCATCATGTGCATAAACGCTGCCAGGGCATTGGTCAGCCCAAAAGACATCACATGGAACTCGTAGTAACCTTACCGAGTCCTAAAAGCAGTATTTGGGATATCTGGCTCCCAAATCTTCAACTGATGATAGCCTAAACGAAAGTCAATCTTTAAAAACACCCTGACACCCGTAACCGATCAAATAAGTCATTAATACGAGGCTATGGATACCATTTCTTCATTGTAACTTTGTTCAGCTGGCGATAATCAATGCACATATGCATAGAACCATCATTTTTCTTCACATATAAGACCGGAGCACCCCACACCGACACACTGGGACGAATGAAGCCTTTATCTAGAAATTCCTGTAACTGCTCTTTCAAATCCTTTAACGAAGGAGCCATAAAATGGAGGAATAGGGCTGAGTTCCCGACAACAAATCAATGCCAAAACAATATCTCTGTCGGGCGGCGTGCCCGAAGATCAGCTGGAAACATATCTGGAAAGTCCCTCACTACTAGAAATGACTCAGTTGTAGGGGTATCAATACTGATACCTCTTACATAAGCTAGATATGAGTCACACCCCTTCTCAACCATTCGTTGAGCTTTAAGAAATGAAATAATTTAGCTGGGAGTATACTCTAAGGCACCTCTCCACTCTAATCGCGGTAAACCTGGCATAGCCAGCATCACAGTCTTATCGTGAAAATCAAGAATAGCATAATGGGGAGACAACCAGTCCATGCCGAAGATAACATCAAAGCCTACCATACTGAGCAATAATAAATCGGCTCTGGTCTCAAAACCACTAATAACAACCAAACACGCCTGGTACACGCGATCCATAACAAGAGAATCTCCCACATGAGTAGACACATAAACATGTGAACTCAAAGAATCCCGAGATACGCCCAAATACGTGGCAAAGTAAGAGGACACATAGGAATAAGTTGAGCCTGGATCAAATTAGACCGACACATCTCTATGACAGTCCGGAACAATACCTGTAATGAAAGAGTCGGAAGGAACAACCTCTGTACGAGCCGGAAGAGCTTAATATTCTGCCCGACTTCCCCCTCTAGGAAGACCTCAATCTCCCCGACCTCCAGGTCTGCTGAACTAGCCGTTCAAAGCACCCCGTGTAGGAGGCACACTAGATACTAGCGGTGCATAATAAGACTCCTGGGCCCCGGAAGGGGCCGAAATACCACTGGCGGTTAGAAGAGCTGAATGAATGTGGCGACTCACATAACCCCTAACGTTGAACTATAGCTGGGGCACGAGTACCAGTGTAGGTTCCAGACTCTCGAGACCTCTTGGACTCCCTCTCCTCCTTATCCCGAGCGAGCATACCCTTCAATCTCCTGGCAATACTCACAACCCGCTGTAAGAAATATCCATCTCCAGATCCATAGTCATTCTAATTCGGATACTGGGGTGGAGTCCCTCAATAAACCGACGAACCCTCTCTCTAACAGTGGCAACCAAGGCCGGTGCATGTCAGGCCAAATCACTGAAATGAATTGCATACTCTGAAATGGTCATAGCACCCTAAGGCTCCGAGGAACATACTCTCTCAAAAACATGTTCGAGAACTAAGTCCATGTAAGTGAAGCTGCTTCAATTGGACTACTGATCTCATAAGCACGTCACCACTGATAGGCTACTCCTCTAAGCTGGAATATAGTAAAAGAAACCCTTCTCAACTCCATTACGCCCATAATACGGATAATACGTTGGCATTCTTCCAGAAAACCCTAGGCATCATCTATCTCCAATCAGCTTAAGGTAATAGGGTGGTACTTGTTTTACCTCTCAAGTCTGAGATGCTCCGCCTCAGAAGCTGCAACACTAGCTCGTGCTGGACCAAAGCTACCGGCTGCACCGGTATAACCTTTGGGACTTGGTCGACTTGAACCCGTTTCTCTGGGGTACGGGCTGCGGGAGTCTGTGCCCCTCCCCCGACCTGAGATGTGGAAGGAGAAATTGGAATCAATACAACCTAAGCTAAGGTGCTGAACATGCTCATGAACAGGGCTAGAGTCTCCTGGAGGGCTGGTGCAGCAACAGGTACCTCAAGTGCCTGCCCTCCAATTGGAGCTGTAGGGGGCTCCTTTGTAGCAGCTCACGCGGGTGCTCTTGCTACATCGCCTGGACGTCCTTTGCCTCTATCCCGACCCCGGCCTCTCGCGGATCTAGGGGGCGCGGGTGCCTAGTCATCATATCCGCCTGTAAGTTTCCTCACCATCTGTGAGAGAATAGAATACAAAAGTTTAGAATTTTGAAGTCAACAAATTTCACACGACAAGGAGTCAAAGAAGTGTAATTTTTTCCGAACAGTTCCATAGCCTCCCGAAGATAAGTACATACGTATCTGTATCGATCCGCCAGACTCTAATAAACCGACTTGTAACTCATGTCACCTATGAACCTAGAGCTCTAATATCAACTTGTTACGACCCAAACTCCCTTCGTATAACATCGTGACTGCACCTAGTCTCTATGATTAGGTTAGGCTAACATTTGCGAAATACAATGAAAATAAAAGAATAAATCTTAACAACTAACAACAACGGGTAATTAAATAACTCATAGAAATGTCGCTCGGCATATACAATAACCAACTCTCGAAGTACACACAGAATTTCCCCAAGACCCGGAACATCATAAGTCACAAGCTTCTAAGAAATTGTCTAACTATTCTATACATAAGTATCTTGAAAAAGTAAAGGAAGAACGACACAAAAGAGATGGAGGGGGACTGCAAGGTCTGCGGACGCACACAGATGTACCTTGAAGTCTCCGTAGAAGTAGCGAGTATGAAACTAAAAGAGAGGTTGGTAGGAGGTACCTGGATCTGCACACGAAAACATGTGCAGAAGAGTAGCATGAGTACACAACAATGGTACCCAGTAAGTGCCAAGCCTAACCTCGGTATAGATGTGACAAGGTCAGGTCAGGCCCATTGGTAAATAATAAGTAAGGTAGGAAAATATACAATATAATAAAAGACTAGAATTTAACAA
The DNA here is from genome assembly GCA_005239495.1 of Nicotiana undulata. Taxonomy (NCBI): domain Eukaryota; kingdom Viridiplantae; phylum Streptophyta; class Magnoliopsida; order Solanales; family Solanaceae; genus Nicotiana; species Nicotiana undulata. The sequence goes on along the minus strand of ML254478.1, from coordinate 10,301 downwards.
AATGAAACACAACAAAATAACAGTACATCACACAAGGGTAAACAAAGGGGATCTCCTGAGATACCATCTCGTAGTACCAAAATAAATATGTAGGGAGAACTCCCGAGGTACCGTGTCGTAGTCTCAAAAGTAAATATACAGGGAGAACTCCTGAGGTACCGCCTCGTAGTCTCAAAATTAATGTGCAGGGGATCTCCCAGGATACCGTCCCGTAGTCCCAAAGTAAATATGTAGGGGGATCTCCCAGGATACCGTCCCGTAGTCCCAAAGTAAATACGCAGCTCAAATAATGGAGATAACAGTTACAGCAAGGAAACCTATAGTTTGGACTAAGTACAAGTAAAAAAAAAGAGCAGGAATCCACTAACCATGTTGCACAGAGTTCGGATAAACAATTAAGAAACGTAGACATGCTATTCTAGGCTAACAGGATAACTACACATGCTAGTATAACTTAGTTAAGATGAAACAGGTTATTACTCAGTAAAAATCAGGATTTACAACAAATAGTAAAGCCTTTTCCATGAATATCCGACTCCGAATGGCCCAAATCTAGCCAAAATCAATTACATACCATAAATATATCTATAAGAAACCAATCTTATTAATGGAAGCAAAGCTAAAGCAAGAAATCATAAACTCGCCCCAAAAGCCATCCTGGGCCCACGTCTCGGAATCATATAAAAGTCACAAAATACGAACACCCATTCGTTCACGAGTTCACTCGTACCAAAATTATTCAAATTTGATGTCTAAATCCCAATCAAAACTAAAAATTTGGTTGAAGAACTTTTCCCCATTTTCCCCAAATTATTAACCCAAATCTGAAATTAAAGGATGAAATCAACTATGCATTAATGAGATATAGCCTTAACGGAGTTAAGAATCGTTACCCACAAGCTTCCTCTAAAAATCCCTCGAAATTTTGCCTCAATTCGAGCTCTCTAAGTCCAACAATGGATAATGAATTCAAACTCTCGAACTTAGCCTTTTCTGCCATGTCAAATCGCACATGCGGTCCAAATTCCGCTTTTGCGGTGCTACTTTTGCGGCGAAGACTCACCACCTGCGCAGTTTTACTTAAACTACCACCTCATCTTCCTCACCTATTCCTCTTCCGCGACCGCACTTTTGCAGATGCGGCTCCGCTTCTGCGGCTTACACGTCGCACCTGCGACAACTGACCAACCTCATCATCCCCGCATCTGCGATCGCCCACTCACTTCTGCCTTTTGCGAGCTTGTACTTGCGGCCAATCCCACCGCATGTGCGATTACACCAGAAACGACCCAGCATCAGCCATTTCTCTAAGTCCAAAATGCATCCGATAATGATCCGAAACACACCCAAGGCATCCGTAACCTCAACCAAAGATACCAACAAGTCTTAAGACACCATACAAACTTAGTCGATCCCTCGAATCACCTCAAACAACGCTAAAAACACGAATCGCCTCCAATTCAAACTTAAAGAACTTGAAACTCCAAACTTCTATAACCGATGCCGAAACCTATCAAACCACGTCTGATTGACCCCAAATTTTGCACACAAGTCATTTTAGACATTACTGACCTACTCTTACTTTCGGAATAAGAATCCGACCCCGATATCAAAAAGTCCACTTCCGGTCAAAATTTTTAAAAAATTGACTTTTGCCATTTCAAGCCTAAATAAGCTACAAAACTCCAATTCACAGCCCAAACATGCTGCTAGGTCCATAATTGCCCAACAGAGCAAACAGAATCCACGAAACTCCATTCCAGAGTCGTCTTCACATAGTTCTAACTACAGTCGAAATTCTAAGACTTAAGATTCCATTTTAGGGACTCAGTGTCCCGAAATACTCCGAAAACACAACCGAAACCTCCCGGCAAGTCACATAAGCAGATAAACATACAAGGCAAGTAGTAAATAGGGGATCGGGGCTATTACTCTTAAAATGAACGGTCGGGTTGTTACACTAATGGGCCAATAAGCCTTGGGCTCAACTTGCCCTCCTTTCCAAACCTCATAACACCCTTCATGGTGACACCCAGAGCTAGATCCGCTCTCCAACCATGAATGCAACATCGCGAACCTTCCGATCCGCATTACTCTTCTATCTTGACTCGGTCGTGCGAAGTCGATCCTGAATCACCTTAACCTTCTCCAGAGCATCTCGATCCAAGTCTGTACCCAATAACCTAGCCTCGCTCGGCTTGAACTAACCCATTGGAGACCGACACCGCCTACCATACAGAGCCTCATATGGTGCCATCTGAATGTTCGATTGATAGCTGTTATTGTAGGGAAACTCCGCAAGTGGCAAGAACTGATTCCAAGTACCTCCAAACTCAATCACACACGCACAGATCATATCCTCTAATATCTGAATAGTGCGCTAGGACTGTTCGTTCGTGTGTGGGTGAATGTTGTGCTCAACTCAACCCGAGTACCTAACTCATGTTGTACAGCCCTCTAGAACGATGATGTAAACTGCGTACCTCGGTCAGAGCTAATAGATACTGGCATGCCATAAAGAATGACAATCTCGTGGATATAAACTCGAGCAAGCTGCTCGGAAGAATAAGTAGTCATCACAAGAATGAAATGAGCTGACTTGGTCAGCTTATCCCCAATCACCCATACTACATCAAACTTCCGCTGAGTCTGTGGAAGCCCAACAACGAAATCCATAGTGATCCGCTCCCATTTACACTCCGGAATCTCTAACTTCTGAAGCAGTCCACCTGACCTATGAAGCGCATACTTTACTTGCTTGCAATTTAGACACCGAGTTACATAATCCACTCTGTCCTTCTTCATTATCCTCCACCAGTAATGCTGCCTCAAGTCCTGATACATCTTCACGGCACCCGGATGAATGAAGTACATGGAACTGTGAGCCTCCTGGAGAATCAACTCATGAAAACAATATACATTGGGCATACATAGCCTGCCCTGCATCCTCAATGCACCATCATCTCCGATAGTGACCTCCTTAGAAACACCGTGCTGAACCATGCCCTTAAGGACAAGCGGATAGAGGGTCATCATACTGACGCTCCCTGATACGATCATAAAGAGAAGACTGAGAGAACACACAAGCCAACACTCAACTTGGTTTAGAAAAATCCAATCTAACAAACGGGTTGGCTAAGTCCTAAACATCGAACGCCAATGGTCTCTCTGATGCTGGTACATATGCTAAGCTCCCCAAACTCTCCGCTTGAGGCATCGGCCACCACATTGGCCTTCCCGGGATGGTATAAAATGGTGATATCATAATCCTTAAGCAACTCCAACCACCTCTGCTGACGCAAGTTAAGATCCTTCTGTCTGAAAAGATAATGCAAACTCCGGTGATCGATGTAGATCTCTCAAGAGACACCGTACAAATAGTGTCGCCAAATCTTCAAGGCAAGAACAATAGCTGCTAACTCAATGTCGTGGACAAGATAGTTCTTTTCATGCACCTCCAGGTGACTGGACCCGTAGGCAATCACCCTATGTCCTGTATCAATACCGCGCCGAGTCTAATCTGCGACACATCACAATATACAGTATAATACCCTGAACCTCTAGGCAATACCAATACTAAGGCTGTAGACAAAGTTGTCTTGAGATTCTAAAATCTCTCCTCACACTCCTCTGTCCACCTGAACGGAGTACCCTTCTGGGTCAACCTGGTCATAGGTGCTGCAATAGATGAGAAACCCTCTACTAATCAACGGTAATACCCTACCAGCCCAAAAAAACTCCGGATCTCTATAGCCGAGGACGGTTTGGGCCAACTATGCACTGCTTCAACCTTCTTCAAATACACCTTGATCCCATCACTCGACACCACATGATCCAAGAATGTCACCGAGTCTAGCCAGAACTCACACTTTGACAATTTTGCATATAACTTCTTTTCTCTCAAGGTCCGAAGCACAGTCCTCAAGTGGTGCTCATAATCCTCCCGAGTTCGGGAGTACACCAGAATGTCGTCAATAAACACAATGATAAATGAGTCAAGATTAGGACGGAACATACTGTGCATTAATGTTCCTGGGGCGTTGGTCAGCCCAAAGGAAATCATAAGGAACTCGTTGTGACTATACCGAGTCCTGAAAGAAGTCTTCGGGATATCCTGCTCCCGAATCATCAACTGGTGATAGCCTGAAAGTAAGTCAATCTTTGAAAACACTCTAGCACCCTGCAACTGATCAAATAGGTCATCAATGCAAGGAAATGGATACCTGTTCTTCACTGTAACTTTGTTCAACCGACGATAATCAATGCACATACTCATATAACCATCCTCTTTCTTCACAAACAAGACCGGAGCACCCCAAGGTGACACACTGGGCCGAATGAAGCCCTTATCGAGCAACACCTATAATTTCTCCTTCAACTCAGGAGGATCCATACGATTTGTAGGAATAGAGATGGGCTAAGTGCTCGACAACAAATCAATATTGAAGTCAATATCTCTGTCGCGCGGCATGAATTTAAGATCAACTGGAAATACATATGGAAAATCCCTCACTACTGGAACTTACTCAACTATAGGGGCATTAATACTGACATCTCTCACATAATCCACTGAAGGTAGGGGTTGGTACTTCTTGTACCTCTCAAGTCTGAGCTACTCTGCCTCAGACACTGCTGCCCTAACCTCGGGCTGAACTAGAGCTATCAGCTGCATCGGTATAATCTCTAGAACCTAGTAGAATTGAACTCGCTGCTCTAGGGTTTTGGCGGCTGGTGTCTGTGCTCCTCCCCGGGCCTAAGATGTGGCAGGAGCAAGTGGACTCAATTAACCCTGAGCCAAGGTGCTGAACATGCTCAATAACTGGGTTACAGTCTCATGGAGGGCTGATGCAGCAACAGGTACCTCAGGTGCCTTCCCTCCCTCTAAAAGGCGTCATGTCGGTACCTAGTCTCTACGACTAGGTAAGCCTACCAAATTGCGGAATAGCAGAAATGAAAATAGAATTTAACATTTAAACTGCAATAGATAACTATAAATTGATAAAATATCACTCGACATGTACAAGAAACCCAGCACTAGAGTATACACAGAGTTCCCAAAACTTAGAAATCATAAGTCACAAGCCATAGAAGAAAAACTAGTATCTCTATACACTAGAGTCTAAGAAATTACGGAAAGGTAAACGACAAAGGAGGGAATAGATGGGGACTCTATGGTATGCGGACGCGTGCATAATACCCTGAAGTCTTCGAAGTCTCGCTGCCCACTAATACGAGACTGATAAGAAGTACGTGGATCTGCACACAAAATATGTGTAGAAGAGTATCATGAGTACACCACAACGGTACCAAGTAAGTGCCAAGCCTAACCTCGGTAGAGTAGTGACGGGGTCAGGTTTGGGCCCTACTGGGATATAATAATAAGACATATGATATAATAAAATGAAGAAAGACGGAGAATTTAACAGAAATAATTCACAGAGAAATAACTACACAACACAATGAGATAGACAACAGGGGCGCTCCTGAGATACTGTCTCGTAGACCCAAAAGTAAATGTGTAGAGAGATATCCCGAGGTACCGCCTCGCAGTCCCAAAAGTTAACACATAGCTCAAATCAGTGGAAAGAGAAATTAACAATAAGAATTCTACAGCTAAGGTTGATACAAACAAGTAAAGGCAGGAATTCAACTACAAATGCTGCACAAATTTCAAATAAGCATTTAAGACACGTAGACATGCAAAATTAGACTAAACAGGATAACTACACATGTTCGTATAACGCAATTACGGTGTAACAGGCTACTACTCAATGAAAAACTGGATTTTTACAACAATCAGCCCGTGTACGCACTTGTCACCTGTGTTACATGACGCTCACATATCATAGAAATATCACAACAGTACCAAACGCCCTTTCCTCGATTATCCGACTCTAGATGGTCCAAATCTATCCAAAAACAATTACATGTAATAAATACAACTATAATAGACTAATCTAATTAATGAAATCATGACTTTAAGAAGAATTTCAAAAATCGCCCCAAAAAATCGACTGGGGCCCATGTCTCGGAATAGGGTAAAAGTCACAAAATACGAACACCCAATCAACCACGAGCTCACTCGTACCAAACATACTCAAATCCAACGTCAAAATCTCAATCAAAACTTAAAATTTTTGTTGAGGAACTTATCCTATTTTTTCCCAATTTTCTCAACCAAAATCTGAAATTAAATAGTGGGCAACTATAGATTAATGGAATATAACCATAAATGAGTCAAGAATCATTAACCATTAGTTTCTTCTAAAAACCCTCAAAATTTCATCCAGATCCTTGCTCTCTATATCAAGTTTCGATAAAAATGACCTAACCCTCATTTTTTTAAATGTTTATAACTTCTCAGCGATCCCTTCTTCGTGAACGCAAAAGAACCCTCGTGTTCGCGAAGCACAAAAATGCTTCGGTCAAAAATTCTTCATCGCAAACGCGATGGCCTAATTGTGAATGTGAATCTTACTCAGCCCGATCCTACGCGAATTCGGGACCATCATCGCGAACGCGTAGGCAAATCGCCTGGAGACTTAGTTGACCAGCTTTCTTTACGCAAACCCGGGACCTTCATCGCGAATGCGTAGACTTGTTACCTTAGAGCTTCACCAACGTGAGACCTTCATCGCGAACACGAAGTACAAATCCTCTCCTGTCTCCAGTTCCTCTTCGCGAACACGGGACTCCCGTCGTGAACACGAAGAAGGAAACCAATAACTGGAAACATCAGAAATTCTGCAACTTCAGCAAGTCCAAAATGAACCCGAAAATGATCCCAAACACACTCGAGGACCCCAGGACCTCAACCAAATGTACTCACAAGTCCTAAAACACCGTACGAACTTAGTCGAGCCCTCAAATCACATCAAACGGCAACAAAAACATGCATCACACTCCAATTCAAACTTAATGAACTTTGAAACTTCAAACTTCTACGACCGATAACGAAACCTATCAAATCACGTCCGATTGACCTCAAATTTTGCACACAAGTAATAATTGACATTACGGACCTACTCCAACTCCCAGAATAAGAATCAGACCCCAATATCAAAAAGTCTACTTCCGGTTAAACTTCCCAAAAATTCAGCTTTCGCCATTTCAAGCCTAATTCAGCTACAAGCCTCCAAACATAATATAAAAGCGCTCCTAAGTCCAAAATTACCCAACGGAGCTAATGGAGCTGACGAAACGCCATTACAGAGCCATCTTCACACAATTCCAACTATGGTCAAAATCCTAGAATTTAAGCTTCTGTTTTATAGACTAAGTGTCCCAAATCACTCTGCAACCACAAAAAGAACCCTCGTCAAGTCACATAAGCAAAAATAGATATAGGGGGGAGTAGTAAATAGGGGATCGGGGCTAATACTTACAAAACGACCGACCGGGTCGTTACAAAATATTAGTTCAAAGAAATACTCCATTTGGTTTTGTATACGTGTTCTTTTTTGCACTTGTCATTGATGCAAATACTCCTTGTTACACACCATTTTAAATGGTTCCGGCGGCCAATAATGCTCAGCACCCACTGGCTACAACTGTCCACTATAGGTGTTTAAGTATGCAACAACACTATATTCTTTATCAACGTACCTCGTTTCCGCAAAACGTGTATGTTGAAAGCACTTCTTGGCATGTGAGCACGACATGTGATAGATGAGCCATTTTCCACAGGAGCATAACCTTCTAGATTCATTGACGATGTGTGTATTATTCCCCAGGTTGTGATGGATAGCAGTGCGAACTTCATAAATATTTTGCTCGTTGCAATACTGCAAAATGAATACCTATGTGTTTGCTTCCTGTATTTATCAAATCTTTTCATTGGTATTGGCATGCACCTATTGCCATTTCAACAAAACTCTCCGCCATCTACTTTAATGACATCCGCACCATGGCAGTGACAGGCAATCCACATGTAGACTTCAATAAACCGCTGAAAGACTCTTTCACATTTGTAGTCCAAATTCCCCATCTTCTGCCACCATCCGCATGCAAAGTCCCATTGTCAAGCTCATGTCATATCAACCAATGATAGGATCCTTTGTCTTCCTACTTAATCAATTCCATTCGCCTCCTTAATTTACACTCTTGGTGATCTGTTGCAGCCATCCACATTAAATCATGCAAATCTTTTTTGGGACATGCCTTCGAGAAATTGGCCTTCAGGTTCCTCACACAGTAACAACGGTAGGCATACAGTTCGTGCCATGCATGCAAATTCTGTACAGAACTTAAAATACCGACATGCTGATAAGATAATAGACAAATACCTGAATGTTGTCTGGCAACATGATCCTTCAAGTGGTTCAAAAATAGTGTCCACGGCTCTTGGCTTTCATTGGAACAAATATCAAAAGCTAGGGGAATAATATCCTTCCATTAGCATACACTGCAACGGCGATCAACAACTAAATATCATACTTTCCATAGAAATGAGCGCCGTCTATGGATATTATCGGGCGACAATGCACAAAACCATCAATTGCTGGTTTAAATGCCAGAACACATATCTAAATATATGTTATGGTATATCAAGACTCCGCTCAAGCTTGCATTCAACAATATTCCCAGGGTTAAAGTGTTGCATTGCGGCCATGTACCTGGGTAGAGATGAAAAGAACTTATCCCGGTTACCATAAACAATTTCAAATTCACGTTTGTGCCCGAGAAATGCCTTTATATTAATAATGGTACACCCATATTCCTGGTGGACAACTGTTGTAACGACCCGGTCTGTCGTTATGCAGTATACGCATCTATTCCTTTATTTCTGTCTTGTAATAGCTCGGTTAGACTGTTCATGAAGTATTAGGGTTGGTTGGTTCGGGTTCGGAGTGAAAATAGAGTGGATTGAGACACTTAGTCTCTAACAAGAGCTTTATAGTTGGAAAAGTCAACCCGGAGTTGACTTATAGGTAAACGACCTCGGAATACGGATTTTATGGTTCAGATAGCTTCGTTAGGTGATTTGGGACTTAGGAGTGTGTTCAGAATATTTTTAGGGTGCCCGGTGTAGATTTAGGCTTGAATTGGCGAAGTTAGTATTTTGGCGAATTCCGGTTGATAGGCGAGATTTTTATCCGAGGGTCGAAATGGGATTCTAAGAGTTGCTGTAGCTTCGTTAGGTCATTTTGGACTTGCCCGCAAAATTTCAGGTCATTCGGAGATGATTTGTGTGGGTTTTTTATCAAATGCGTGTTTNACAAAGTTTGAATAACCATGTTTGATATGTTGGTATGTTTGGTTGGGGTCCCGAGGGGCTCGGGTTTGATTTCGGGCGTTAAACGGAGAAGTTGGAACTTGAAATGCAGCTAAAGCTGTTGTTGCTGGTGCGACCGCACCTGCGATGCTTGGCCCGCAGGTGCGGACATTGCAGGTGCAAGAGTGAAGGCGCGGAGGCGGAATTCGTCGCAGGGGCAGAAGGAAGATCGCACCTGCGAGGTCGCAGGTGCGGGAGATGGGGTCGCTAGCGGGGACTCTGGATTTTAAGCGAAGGACCGCTGGTGCGGTCAATAGGTCGCCCCTGCGGGCCCGCTGTTGCGATAAATAGGCCGCAGGTGCGAAAGAGGTCGCAAGGGCGGATTGAGGTCCGCACCTGCGATGTCGCAGGCGCGGGAAAAATGTCGCGGGTGCGGAAGCTGGGCAACTTAAGTGGGTTTCGCAGGTGCGATTGAAAGGTCGCACCTGCGGAGTCGCAGGTGCGAGAAAAACACCGTTGTTGCGGAAATGCCTAGGCAGAACTATAAAAGGCAGCCTTCGCGAAATTAGTCTTCTTTCACCATTTTTACACACGGGTTGGAGGTTTTGAAGGGGTTTTGAAGAGGGATTTCGTTGTTTCTTCAAGGAGGTAAGTTTCTTGGACTCAAAACTCGTTATATTGTGCATTAAGAACGATTTTTGGTTGAAATCTTTGGTAAAAACAGTAGGAAAATGGTGGTTAGGGCTTGGGTTTAAGAGAAGAAGAATGGGGGAATTGGAGGACCATTTGAGGTCCGATTTTTGTGTTCTTGGTATGGTTAGACTCGGGAAAGGACAAGGAACCTAGTGTTGTGAAAATTTCTGACTTTCGAGACGTGGGCCCGAGGGCCGGGTTTTGACCGAATTCGGGATTTTTGGTATTTTTGCTACATTTTGATTTGGGGATTGCTCCTTAGTACATTGTGACACTATGTAATTGATTATTGATAGATTTTGAGCATTTGGAGGCCGATTCTCGAGGAAAAGGCCCGGCAGAGTAGAGTTGAGCCGGTTTCGAGGTAAGTAACGGCTTCAACCTTGGAACTGAG
>ML254477.1:39683-59694 GCA_005239495.1 Nicotiana undulata | reverse complement strand
AAAGAGCGTCCACGTCTCTGTGCTTTCATTGGCACAAACAACAAAAGCTAGAGGAAATATCTGCCCGTTAGCATCCACTGCCACGGCTATCAAAATCTTGATATCGTACTTTCCATAGACATGAGTTCTGTCTATGGATATTACGGGCCGGCAATGCGAAAAACCATCAATTGTTGGCTTAAACGCCCAGAACACGTAATTGAATATGTATTCTGGTGTTCCCGGACTCCGCTCAAGCTTCCATTCAACAACCGTCCCGGGGTTAAAGTGCTGCAGTGCGGCCATGTACTTTGGTAGAGCTGCAAATGACTTATCCCAGTTACCGTAGACAATTTCAAATGCTCGTTTACGCCCAAGAAATGCCTTTCTTTTGGTAATGGTATGGCCATATTCCTGGTGGACTGATGTAATGCACTCTTTGATTTTATACCTTATGGACGCTTCGAGATGTGGAATAATTACAAGAGAAATCAAGTCAATATCCAAGTTGAAGTGATTCCCGTTGAATGTGTCCATTTCGCATGTGTGGGTGGGAATGTATTTACCCACTTTCCACATACCTGTTTTCTTCTTGGTCGCACGCAACATCCAATTACATGGCCAAAACCACCTGCGGCAAACATCCTTGTATACTACCGGATTTGACTCCCATACATGCATTTCACGACACTTTTTTACGTTGTGTATTTTACAAGCCCTGCTTATGCGCGCTTTATCAGGGAAAAGCATCCCCTTTGCAAGCACCGTTGGTCTAGACTCATCCCACATTGCTGCCCGGATTTCATCAAAATCCCTTGTGAGAGCTTCCACATCCGGCACGCTTGGCAAGTTATCAGTGTAAGGAATCTCCCTTGAATGAAACGGCACTTCAGACTCATACACTCTTTGTCTAGGGGGGGATTCTCTCCAAATTAGGTCTTTCTGCTACATCCTCATCATCACCATCCTCACAAGGAAAGGGTGTCTCATCTCCAGATTCATCGGCATTGTTGTCGTAATCACTGTTATGTTCCTCACTCTGTGCATCAGCCAGATCCTGATGTAATACGTCATTTTCGGACAATTGAGTGAGTACGGGTGGTTCAACTTGCTTGTTTTCACTGCACAACCAACAAAAATATAAGCTACTGAAATTAATAAATACTTTTCATATAGCTATATCGCTTGACTTACAAGTCGTAATGTGATGAAATTCCATGATGGACGTTTTCACTTAGGTGATGACTACCGGATGGGCCACTTGTAAAATTCATATCCGGCCGGTACCCCCTATTAAATATATGAGCGTTAATACAAATTCATTACACCAAAAATATACATAATTAACACAAATTAAAATTGAAGTTTACCACTCGTCTTGTGAATGTTGGAAAGCAGGATATAAATTATTTTCTCCCTGCTCATTGGCCGGCGGTGATATGTTTAAATCAAAGAAAAGTCTTCCATCCGGAACCTGTCCGGCCAAAATTGTCCCAGAATAACCACCTGATGACTGGGGGGTATCTCTACTACGCACAACCTCGTTTTTTGGAGCGTCTTCGACCTTCACGTACATCTCCAACATTGTGATTATAAGAAATTCCCGGCATTCATCCGGAGTCCTCAAAAAATCACTCAAAGTTTCATCATCGTCGATGTTAAACTCCGAGTAAAAAGCAACCCCTTGCGGAGTGACGGAATACGGATATCTTCCGGTTACTTTAAGTATCACTGAACGTTTCCTCACACTCATTTTTTTGCATAACAACGATATTAATTTATCGTACTCCATTGTAAGTGGCAATTTAACATGACATTGAGCAGGTAAACTGTAGCTCATAGAGTTATTCTCCATCACAACATCACCCCCCCAATATAATGAAACTCTCATTCTACGCTCTTCAGACATAATGAAAAAATGCTGGAGAATTTAACACTAAAATTAACACTGCTTAAGAGTTTGAAATTTTTTTGAATGAAATATACTGAAATTGTGACCTCTTTATATAGAAAATGGATTGCCCGAATTTTTTTTATATATGTATAACGCCCATATACGCGGCGTTATACAGTGTTGAATTATTGGAGCTTGTATAGCGTCGTGTATATGGGCGCTATACCTGGATTCTGCAGCTTTATGTATAAGCCCAAGTACAGGGCGCTATACATTAACACTGTTAATGTATAGCGCCCTATACTTGGGCGTTATACATAGTTATGTAACTTTTTTTTTCCCACTTATTTTCGTTCTTTTTATTTATTTTTGTATTATTTTGGTTTCCAACTCCTCTTAGTTATTAGTACATTGTTTATTGAATTAATGTGCTCTTTCAATGGCACCATGTTGGATACACTGGTGATGCATTGTGTGTCACTCTTGAAAGTGATTGGCACAGGTTAATGACTTCAGTCTTCTATTTTAAAGTCCATTTTGGTACCACTAGTATCACTTCCAAAAGCCACCATCTAACTAGCATATGGCAAAGAAAGAAGTGGTTTTCTGTCTATTGATACCATTTGCAACTATAAAGAATCTCTTGTACGCGTGCATAATAAGGCAGAATGACTTATTGGCTATTTCTTATTCTTGATAGCACCGGAAAGACCCTTATGCTTAGGGGCGAAGCTATATATGATCAAGGGTGGTTAACTGAACACCCTTCGCCGAAATATTATACTATCTATATGGTAATATATTATTTGTTATTGATCGAAAAAACATAGATTGAACACTCTTACATAGCCTACTGACAAAGGGTGTTCAAAATTAAATTTCCTAACTTCACCGCTGCAGTTATGTTTGTAAAGGAGATTGATAGGAAGACCAGATGAAACAGTCAAAGGGAAAGAAAAGAAAGGAAGCCGTGATGCTTAAGAATCCATTTGCTAAGGTTTTCTTCATAATTGCGAAACCGAAAAAGGAAATAGTCAAAGAGAAAGAAGAAAAAAAAGCCACAAAGAGAAACAAAATGCAGCAAGAGGAATATTGTAGGCATCTTCTTGGTGAACTATTGCACCTAACCATTTTGGGAAGTATTTATACGTATTAGTAATTTCTGAGCTAAATTGGGCACTATTGCACCTAACACAATACTTGATGTATAACATAGCTATCTCAAGTTTTAAAGGTTGCCACATATAAAGAGGATGAATATTTTTTGAAGTGGTAGCTCCTAATATCAGCGCTTGGCATCCAAAAACTAGCTTATGAGGCAAGGATTGCCCAAGATCATATAAGGAGATCAAGGACCTCAAATCCCTCCGATGTGGAACAACTCAACATTTTGGCTGATTTAATGTGCTTGGAGGATGCAGAAAGCCGCCGGCAGCTGGGATCAATGCCAGCTGTTTTCCTTAAAGAAAATAAAGAAACTACAGATAAAAAGGTAAAAATCTTATGAAAGGAACATTTCTTGATAACAACTTCTAACATTCCTATGTTTGTACTATGTTGCTCCAAGCTGCTTGGTTAATTCATCACTCTTTTATTTTATTTACAGCAACACAGACACAACACATGCAGTACTTAATGTGCTTTAGCTCGCTAACAAGAACATTGATCTGAACTTTTCAACAATAGATACTCTAAGTTTCTCAAAAAGAAAGATGTAGCATTCATTGAACACTTTCAAGATTTTATTTCAGAATCCATACACTTTCAAGATAATTGAGACAACTTTATTTCTTTGACATTCCTTTCTTTGAACTTAGAAGAAAGGAATTGAAGTCAAATAGAACTACAAAAGCAGTAGAAAGATTTGCAGAAAACAGAATAGAGTGCTCGCGAAAAAAGAAACAGATTAAGCATAGGCATCAGAATTCTGAAGAAGATAGGCCTCCACGGCTTTACTCAATATTTCCTTGCCTGCTTTGATATTTCATTTAACTCGAAATCACCTTCAGTGTAGTATTGACTAAAGTCACCTTACAGATAGAACCACTATTCACTGATGCTCAAACTTGACCTTATAAGTTATACTCTTTGTGTTTCAATTTATGTGAACTTGTTTGACTGGGCACGGTAGTCAAGAAAAAAATGAAAACTTTTGGAATTTGTGGTCTTAAACAAGTCAAATAGAAAAAAGAATGAAAACTTTTGAAATTTGTAATCTTAAACAAGTCAAATAAGGACACAAAATATTTGTATGGTGGTATAATTGTAAGTTTAAGCTAAATTATTTCCAAATTTAGAAAATGGTGATACATGTTAGAACGGACCAAAAAAAATAAGTTCCCATAAACTTAAACTGGAACAGACAAAGTATTTTAAAGCTTGTCCATCACCTTCAATTAATGTGTATTTGTTTTTTTTGTTAAGCTCATCAATCTGATACTTTATAGACTTAAAAGTTGCTACATGCACGAAAAAATATTCATTTATTAATTGTTAGTTCTTATAAGTTCCAGTAGAATTCACTACTCAAAGAGAGGAAAATTTGAATTTCAACATAGTGTGCTCATCAGTGAAAGTGGTGATAGCCATGATCAGAGTTTTAATTATATAATGAACTGATAACAAAAAACTGTGTTTTAATTATATCACTTTGTTTGACAACCAAAAGTTAGCAGCACTGCCACAAATTATGACATAGACTAACCTTAGGCAGGCACCCCTCCAAAGTGCAATGAAGGTCACCAACCTAAACCATGGGTCTTATTAATTGCCCATTGACTCTGTTCAGATAAGTATGTTTCCATGATGCTCCTCTCTATGGTTTTATGCACCTTCTGATCCTCAGTTTTCTTTGTTTCAGCCGATGAGGGAGGTTACGCATTTAAGCTTTCTCTACTTTTGTTCTATATGAAATAAATATTGTTACTTAATTAAAGTTGTTTTAAATTTAGACTAAATGTGAAGCAGTTGGCAATCACAAGGAGTTATCATAGGGGTTAACAGCCATAAACCCATGAGACATCAATCTTTGAGGAGATGGAATAAAAGTAGTTGCATGGAAATACACATATGGCATGTCGAGAAAGGGCAGAATGGAAGACCCCAAATGTGATAAACAGACCATCTATCGTTGTCCCATATTAATTTTGCTTTTGATCCCAATACAACAAGTAGTTGTGTGTATCTTCTTCGACGAGTTAAATTTACTTTTGTGTTTGTTATCCAAAAATTACTTTTCTTTTTTTGTTCGGTAAAAATTATTTAACTTTGCTCTAGTTATCACAAAAATCACATATGCATTTTATGATATATTTACTTAAAAAGTCTATTATGCCCATGATATTATTAAATCTTCATATTTATATAATTCCTTCTATATTATATAATATATAATATATTTTTACCTAGGTATTTTATTTATAACTAAAATAACTTAATATTATTTTATTTATTATTTTTATATATATTAGTATATTTAATTTTTCGTTAACGTTGATTTTCAAGATATATTGATAGCGGTATTAAATTTGTCAGTAACTTTACTATGAACAAATCTCAAGTCAACGTTCTTAGCCACTTGTAACGACCCAGCCGATCTTTTTACCTTCTACAACCATGTTCCCCTAAATAAGACTACCATATGTGCTTTTACTGTTTTATGACTTGCGAGGATGGTTAGTTCGGGATTTACAAGGGTTCGGGTTGAAATCGAAACACTTGGTTCCTTAGTTTGGCTTTAAAAGATCAAGTTTGACTTCGGTCAATAATTTTAGGACACGGCCTCGAAATCGGGATTTGACGGTTCCAATATCGTATGATGATTTGGACTTGGGTGTATGTTCGGGTCAGGTTTCGGACAACCCGGTAGCGGTTCGACACTTAACAGTAAAAATTGACTAATTGAAGGTTTTAAAGTAATTTAAATTTTGGTTGGAATATGTTTTGGAGTAATCGAGGTCTTGGAATTTCGAGCCTGGAAAAGTTCTGTACCGTAAAAATTATAAATAAAATCAGTTGAGGATAAATTAAATATACGAATATAAATAAAAAAAAAATTAAATTATTTTAGTGTTAAATTATGTTTATTTCATCGTCCAACAGTCAACCAACATATATTTGATGCTTCCATTTTTTCCTATTGATATCACAACTCTTGAAAAAACAATATTGTTCCGAGTGGAATCTGGAATGTTCATCCTTCCTATAAAAAAGAAATAAATTACTTCTCTGTTCTCAGATTAGGTGTGTTAAAAAAAAACATGAAATCCTCACAAAGAACGAATGAAACAAACTTTATACTACAACGTTAGATTTACAAAAGAATTACCACAAAGCCTCATATTTATTTAACGTAAGCAGATCACGAGTATTAATTACTAGTACTTGAATTAGAGAGCCCCTCCAAAAATAGGCGTATGCCACTGAATGCAGCGCGCACACGGTATTCTTTAGTAAAAGGCGAAAGAATAGTTCGCTTTGTGCTCACTGCGTGGCTGCGTGAGTTCTACAATTGATAGTGCTTCACATTTTATACTGTAACAAAGTTTGGATTTACTCTTTCGTTTCGATGTGGGACTTTCGTTTTTGTTGAACTTTATGAAGTCCAGTGACCTCCTTCAGCTTGAAATCACCTTCAGTGTACTGTGGTATTGACTAGTCACTTTAGATATAGAACCACCATCCGTGGATTGCTCAAACTTGACCTCATAAGTTATCTTTTCAAGCTTGTCTATCAAGGCTTCACCTTTCATCAATGTGTATTTGTACATTAATGTCTTCTTGAAGATCCTTGATGGGGAGACTGGTGAAGTGTGCTCAGACGCCCATGATCAGCTTCTAGTAGGAAACTCAAAGATGGAGAGGTTTTCTTGGATGAAAAAAGCTTAAGGAGAATGAGAAATTATTTATTCTTCAAGTGCTTCCCATTGCAGATGGAAAACCATATTCTTTGGCTTGTCTTGTATTGTTTTTTTTAAATAAGAATATAAGTTAATAATGCTTCCAAGACTTTGTAAAACTGCTCTCTTAGGGCTTGTCCGGATTTTTTAATCATATTTGATTTTCCTATTTCTTGAAGGAAAGGGAAACATATTTGCCATAATTGGGTTTTCCTTCTTGTAGAAGTAAATTATAATTCTTTCATGTTTGACTAGTCCTTTTTCTTGTAGGAAAAGGTTTGGACCTCTATAAATTAAGGATCCTTCTTTCTCATTCAGCAACATCTATAATGTAGCCATATGGGGTTTGAGAGTCGTGTTTAGGGGGAGAGCTTTACGGGACAAGTGTAGTGTGTCACTTGTGTTTGCCTCTTCGTGAGGTTGTTTTCTCGATATTTTGTACTCTCTTTTATTATAGTGGATTGTTCATCTCCGCAGTGGACGTAAGTCAATTGACCGAACCATGTTAAATGTTTGTGTCTCTTTTGGTAGTTTTTTCTTTTGTTATCTGATTTATCGTCGTTTAAGCTTTGCTTTGCTAGCTTCCGCATAACACCTCATTTTTTCGGTCCTAACATGGTCTTATCCATTATAATTTCTGTTGAAACACACATTTATGTTCTCTAACTAAATTTCTGGAGTCAGAACACAGTGAATCTGGTTTTTCCCCACTGATATAACTCCATTCCTCTGCTCTATAATAAGCTGCTGGAATACATTTTCCGTCCATTAACCTTATGTTCTTAATCGAAAATTGGCTTCAGAAGATAAAAGTTAAATTTAAGGATCAATCTGGTTTATCAAATTGTGTTTAACATTCATAAACTGCAACGAAAAAATAAGACATGAGGAAACAAACACAACAACAACAACCCAGTATAATCTCACTAGTGGGGTCTGGGAGGGTAGTGCGTACGCACACCTTACCCCTAAGGCTGGTTCCGATAGACCCTCGGCACATGAGAAAACAAACAAAGATCAGAAATTTTTGCATGATGGTAATTGTCTGCTAACGCGCAGAGCCAGTTTAGTAAATTTGACCAGAAGAGCCAGTACTGATAAAACATCAAAATCAACTACTACTTGATGATATCATTGTGTTGAGTCCCTTAAAACAGGTGAAAATGATGAAAATTTAACTAATTTGTCAATGTCTAAAGACCACCACAAGTAGTTATTTGCGTAAAGAAAAAGAAAGAAGAGAAATTGAGCTAAAATATTGTACTAAAGCATCTTCAAATTGCTTCAAATGACTATCAAGACCACATGGAATTCTAAAAACTATGTATGAAATCACTCATTTGTTTCTGAAGCAAACGAGTTGCCTCTGATTCAGGATAAAACACATGATAAACATGAACCTGTCCCTCAGCTTCAACCAACTCCACTCTTTTCACACCATTCTTTTTCAAGAATTCAGCATACTTTACTCCCCTTTCTTTCAAAAAGTCCGAGCCAGCAACGAAAACTATCACTGCTGGAAACTGAGAAAACTCAGCCGGAGACATTTCAGCATTCTCAAAATTACATCCAAAATAATCACGGTTCGATCTTTGGGGCAAGCTCAGCCCCCAAAACATGTCGTTCATCTCCACTTCCCCGGCTGATCCATTAGCCATCTCTATTTCAGTCCTCTTTTCACTCCCAAAATAGGGATGAATTGGCAGCAACCCCTTAAGTCTACCACTAAAATCTTCATTTCTAGTCGCCCGGATAGCAACCTGATGAACTATATTGCCTCCAGCACTGTCCCCCGAAAGGAAAACCTGAGAAAGATCAGCCCTTTTCAGCCATGGTTCATGTTCTAAGTTCTTGATCAGCCATTCCAATGCAGAATAACAATCTTCATAAGCTGTAGGAAGCTTATTTTCTGGTGCAAGACGGTAGTCTACTGAAAGAATGATAGATTTGGAAGCAACACTTAAATCTCCAAGAAAAAGATGGTAACCAAGCCATGTAGTTGAGCCAATGCAAAATCCACCACCATGGAAATAGACTAAAACAGGAAGCTGCTGGTTAATAACTCCTGATTCAGGAAAATCAGGGAGGTATACTCTACCAGATATTGGCTTTAAAGGGTCAATGATCACATCTTTGGACTTGTATCCATTGCATGGTTCAATTGATGCAGTGGCAATTTCAGGCTCGAATCGCTTAGTCGAGCCATCGGAGAAAACTTGGATGTAACCAGGTGCTTCTGCAACTATGGACATCTTTTTTGGGAGGTATTGCATTTTTCTGGGATTTATATAGAATTAATGGTTGGATGAAAAGTAGAGGAGATTTTGATACTAGAAGAAAGATAAATGAAAAGAAGATGGATAGTTGGTAGATCATACAAATTGCAATCAAGCTTGAAAAAAGGGAGAATGATTTTACAGCCCATACTCATGAAAAGGAAGTGAAGGTGGAATATGAAAATACATCTGTTGGAGTTGGTGAAGTAATCCAGAGAAAAAAAGGGAAACGCGCCAGGTAGGGGTCGAACCTACGACTTTCTGCTTAGGAAACAGACGCTCTATCCACTGAGCTACAGGCGCTTCTGTTGGTCGTTTTTCTTAATATATTTACTTGTAGCTCAACCAAGAATAGAATAATCATTTTCTTCCTTCAACAGCTTGTTTGGATGTTCGTTACCCATTGTATTGTATCGTATTGTTACTTTAAATACAATATTTATTTTGGTTGTTACTTAAATTTTATTGTATCGTATCATTAAATCCGTCATTACGTAACGACGAAATGTGTCACTTTATGCAACGACCGATTTTGTCTTTTTCTCTCATCTCACCCTTCACTATTATTAAAAAAAATTATTTTATCATTTACTCTACCTTTAAATATAATAAATTTATCCCGTATCATAATTTTCTTTATAATATTGCAAATTTATTATCCATATTGTTGGTGCATGATATCATGAAACAACGTCAAAAGATACAATCTATCCAAACATTGTATCCAGTAAACGAGAGAACACAATACAATACAATACAATACGATACATTATGAAACGATGTGAAACAACAACCATCCAAACAAGCAAGATTTTGGAACAATGCCTTCCTCTATTGGTTGTGTTAGATGCCGTAATTTATTCGGAGAAACAAAGCTGATAAATGCTCTTGGGAGGAATGCAAAAACTAAAAAAATATTTACTCTATTTGATGCAACGAAAAAGGAAAAACTAGAAATTATTTGCAGTGTAATTATAGACTGAGATTGCCTCCTTTTGTCTTTTAGATATATTTATTGCTAATTTAACCATATTATATTATATTATAAGCTGGTATGTCTATCTTACCCAAATTACCCTCAAACCTATCAAATTCTACCTCCAATACAAACAACAACCAACAACCAACAACCTTAAATCTATAGAAGAATTAACTTGAAAATTCCTTGAGCCAATAGCACTGGACGAGTCATAAGTCTGTATATATTTGATCAGGTAACATCTCTACAAGATACACTGGAAATCTAAAGCTATATTTCAACTGCAAGGTAATGTAGTCGTGGCAACTGCACTCATTGTTGCTTCTAGATGTACAAGCACCTTAACTGGAAAAAACCAGCAAAGACATATATGTAGAGAAGCTTGTTGTCCATTACTTTGCTACTTGTTCGACCACTGGAGTATTCTTCCAGATCTTGTCGAGCTCGTTGGTCTGCATTGGTGGCAAAGAGAACGCGCTGACAGTTGAACTTCCGCTACGAATCTCTTGCAAGACTCTCAATGCTGAATATGTAAGTTTCAAGTACATGTTTTCCATGTTCTTTATATCTGCAAGTTCTTCAGGAACTTTAACTGGCCTCTCTCCGCCACCTCCTTCTCCTCCTCCGCTACCTCCTGCAATACCTTCTTCTGCTTCTGGGACTTTAAGTGGCTCAGTTTGGTATAAGAGGTGACTAAGAATTGTATCACACTCCTTTATTAGTTTATTTAGAACCTCCGTTTTGAAGAATGGCTCCTCGAGCACCTTTTGGATGAAAGGCAAACGAATAAGATCGCCACTGAGTTTGTCATATTTCTTTAAGATCTTCACTACTCCTGTAGACAGCAAAATTAACAAAGCGAAATAGTAAGTATAAACATGAATGTTAACAAAAAATTCATTAAACATAAATGGGAAAAACTATTCCGATCATATCGGCATGAAGTTGAGGACAAATGACAGAAGAAAAAGAAATCTAAAGTTTTAAGGAGCCAAAAATTCTTCAGAAAAAATTGAGCCACAAATTCTTGACTGATTAGCAATCAACTAGTAAAATGAGCCTTAACCAATAGATTCGTCGTGTCCCCATATAGTAAAAGAATTTGATCAAATGAGCTTAGCTGAGATACGGTTAGATAGGAACTCTTAATCTTGGCTGTACAGATTAGAATGCCCCAAATTCTTACCCTTCCTGAGCCGAGGATCTATTGGAAACAACCTCTCTATCTGTTAGGACTACCCTCCCCAGACCCCACCTGGTGGGAACATACTGGGTTTGTTGTTGTTGTTGTTATTCAAGATTACAGGCCATGCTCCAACCAACAATACAGCTCATAGCTCACGTTCGCACACATTAATCTAGCTAAGAATTTTCGTTAATTGATAGATTCTTCATAACTCTTTTTCATTGCTTTCACAATCTAAGATGCAAGAATATAAATCTCATAATGAAAGTGGAGCGTTAACATGTTCAAGAGTAGTCCATTTACAACACGGAATTCTATCTCAATCAGCATATTTTAGACACTGGTTAACATTGTTGACCGAACAAATAGAAATAGCAATGAGTGGTACCTGTGTAGTTAAGAGCACTGTAATTCTCTAACAAAACCATCTCTCCATGAAGATCCACGACGTCCCTACCTACTCTAATCACCTCTTCATTTGTCTTTTTCATCTCAGCTACCCTCTCTTTCAGAACCTGCAATCAAACAAAGGAAAGGCGAAAACCAACTTCAGTCTCTTGCTTTAATTCTGACAGAGCAAGAAGCAAAGCAAAACCAACAATTAATCATGTAACCAAATAGGTGAACAGAGGCATATATAGTATGGGTTCGAGTTAAATACTACTAAAGCCTACATGATTTACTGGGTTCAAAATCTATTATATGTACTACTTTAGTGAATTTTTTTTACACATGTACAAGATGTGAGCACTATCCCTTCGGGGTAGGGTAAGGTCTGAGTACACAGTGGCGGAGCCAGAATTTTCATTAACGGGAGTCAAAATATATAAAAGTAAACATACCAGGAAATTAAGGAAGTCAATACATATTGTATTTACATATAATTTACTACTTTTTTTACCTAACTACACAGAGTATTTTTCCGGCAAAGGGGTGTCATCCCTTCTTATAAGGCGGCTCCGCCACTGTGCATACATGCTACCCTCCCCAAACCCCACTAGTGGGATTCTAGTGGGTTGTTGTTGTTGTTGTTGTTGTTGTTGTTGTTGTATGTACAAGATCTGAGCTAAAGCTACTTTGCTCGGCTGAACTCATACCTGTTACCCTATATTAGGTGAATATCAATTATCTTTGTGCAACATGCCTTGTTGCTAAACTTATATTCTTAAACTCAATTTTACACCAAATCAAAGAACTTGATCATCATTGCATCGTTAATTGCCTAATTGCAAAGGTACCCAAGAAATTCAAACCATAATATTTACATGGCAAAGGCACACAACAAATAAGCTTTCCATAAAATAAAATAAAACAGATAACCATAAGAATAATATGTATAGGAAACCTGAAGAATAGAAAGGGAAACAATTAAGATACCTTAAGCTGAATAATATAGTCCTCTTCTTTCTCCATAAAGAAATTGTTAAACTTGTCAATCTCCTCTTCCAACAGCTTCACAAAATCATTCACCTCTTTTGTAACCACCTCCCCCTTCTCATAAGCATCCACCTTCTGCCTTTTATTAGGTCTATCACCATCTTTAGGATAAACCAACTTCAATTCTTTCTTCAGATCCTTGTAATTCAAGAACTTGTCTTGCCAATCAGGCAATGTTTCCTCTATATGGGCCTTCAATATTTTCCAGAACTTCATGA
Source organism: Nicotiana undulata (assembly GCA_005239495.1). Taxonomy (NCBI): domain Eukaryota; kingdom Viridiplantae; phylum Streptophyta; class Magnoliopsida; order Solanales; family Solanaceae; genus Nicotiana; species Nicotiana undulata. Next base: position 46,827 of record ML254477.1, on the reverse strand, counting down.
TTCCTCCGAAAAAAATTCAAGATTTGATTTTTCTGAAACACCCAATACGATAAAGATTTCAAGAATTGGTTTTTCAGGAAACCAAATGTATATAATTAAATTTCAAGAAAAGATCTTTGATTGAAAAAATGGAGTGAGAAATGGAGAAGGATAATAAAGAAAAAGAAGGGTATATAAAAAAGTAAGAGGTGTGTGATGTGAGACGTTAGCATACACGACGAATATTCGAAGCATGAATTCCCCCCACTGGGTTAGAGGAGAATTGGCATAAAAGAGGAATATCCGAATTGGATATGCTGGCTTTCGGTGTTTAAATACTCTTTGGTTTGACCGTTTTAAAGTAGTACTTCCTTGTGCCGTTTTCCGTTCCGAAATAAATGTTACTCCCCTTTTTATATATAAAAATAATTAATTAATTTTTTATTTTACCTTAATTATGATGATTTATATTCATACAAATAGTTTTAGTAAATCTCTTTACTTTCTTTTTGGGATTTCCTCTCAACAACAACCATAATTCAAATTCTAAATGTAGTTGAAAATTAGTGTATTTAGATTTAGTGAGATATGTTTATTTCAATTGACAAGTTGAGGTTTGAGTTTTATTATAAGTAAAGTGCAGACTATTAAGAAAGTGGAGTAAAAAATTAATTAAGTTCGATTACAAAAGGTATACTTGAGCACGTTTATTCTAGCACTCAAATAATAAAAGTATTAGTATTCAGTCCGTACATGAACAGTACCATCTATATTTGTAGAATTTGATATTCTCTTCTTAATTATTAAGTTTCGATACTTTCTCCTTGACTGTTACGTCAGTATCGTATTTTCTCAATAGACTTTGTATTATTATTATTTTTTTAAATTAATGTTTTTCAATGGTGTGTGGGAATGGGGGGCCTTAGCAATTAGCATACACGAAGAATATTCCAAGGATGAGCTCCTCCCCCCCCCCCCCAAAAAAAAAAAAAAAGGAAAAAGATTTGGCGTAATAAAAGGAATATCCATATAGGATATGCTGGTTTCGGTGGTTAAATACTCTTTGGTTTCACCGTTTGACGTAGTCTTTTTCATGTAGTTAACATTTCTGAGGCCAATACTTATGTTTTCAGTAATTTCTTTTTTATCTTTTCAGTAATTTTCTTCACTTTTTTTGTGTGTGTGTGTTTTCCTCTTAACAGCAACTATATATTATTTCAAAATTGGATGAAAAGGATAAAGGCTAGCTCATTTAGTGAGATGTGTTTGATTTAAATCAACAGGGTGAGATTTGAGTTTCATGAGAAGTATGTCTTCTCTTCACAAAGTAAAGTAGGAAAAAGGACTCATTATAATCGAGCATATAACATTTCTTTTATAATATGTTTGAACACGTTTATTTCTAGCATTAAATAAACAAAGTACTAATATTCAGTCCGTACATGAGCAGTATCATCTGTATTTTGTCGATCTTTATACTTTTTTCTCAATAAAGTAGTAATATTCTGTCCGTACATGAGCAGTATCATTTGTATTTTGTTGATGTTGATACTTTCTCCTTATTTGTTAAGTTATTACGTCAATATGATATTTTTTTCAAGAGAATTTGCATTATATTCAATGATTGTTGTAAATATATTTGGGAAAAGAAACTTCTTCAATCTTTCAAAAGTTTTTCATCCAAATACCATTTAGAGATTTTCTGTAATTAATCTTTCAGTTTTTGTGTTAAATGGCATTTAGCTGGGGGGGGGGGATCCTCAAATGTTTCCATTGTTTTTTTACAAACCATCCTTCTCCTTTTCCTCTTTTACTTATGAGTTCGTCATTGTGTAGTTGTTTGATCTTCGAAGTTTGGAGTTAAAACTCATAGTATAAGTGTCGAAAAACTGAGGTGCATGAGTGTCATAATGTCGTATAATATGACAATTTAGAAGCACATTTCACACTAGACATTATAATCCAAAGAGAAATTGTAATTTCCTTTAAGACAAAGTACGTTGTAATTTACAATCATCCTCCAATTATTAGAAAAAATACAAACTCCCAAAAGTTTGATTGGTCAATGATATTTTGTTATTTCAATTAAATATCTGGTAAATTTAATCTCTTTTGAAATACCTCTATATCTAATGATAAATTACTTTCAACAACAATATTATATTCTGCAAAAAAAAAACTAAAGGCCAAGAGAGAGAGATTAATAAAAATTTTATTTCTGAACTAAAAATGACAAGTTGACAACGTCTTGGCTTTTGACAACTAATTTATTACAAACACTTGAAAATAAAACGATTATTTAATTGGAGCGGCATGTTAGAAGCTAAGCTTATGATAATAATTATTTATAGATATTTCAGTATATGATTAGTTTGATCAACTTCTTTAATCATCTTCTCGTCTTAGTTCTTTGTAGTTAAATTTTAATCAAACTGTTCAATTGGGATGGTTGTTAGTGATCTGATTAGCATAGCTCCCTAGTTATTAATCTCATTCTTATAATCATAATTTTATATTTCAATTTTGAATACTTTCTTGTATTAATTTTCGTCAAATTATCAGCTGTTTGAACTGAATTTTATAGTATATAGTTTTCATTTCTTTCATAATGTCGCCATTGAAAAAATGCATAGAACATAATCCTTCATGTTTCATGTGTTCCAATTGTAATCTTTGATACCTTTCTAATGCAACCCTAGCTTTAATTAAAATTTTCTGAATGCGTCCTTTATTCTACTATTCTATTCGTGCGTAGTAGTTTGGTAAAACTTATCTGCCAGCGGATACTTATTTTTCCCAAATAAATAGACAGCATGATATGTGTTTGTATATGCACTTTTAAAACTTAATTATGGCTAGTTATTATATATTTTCATCTTACTAAACCACTTAACTGTAGTAAGTTAATATAGTTTGATGTAAATATATATTTTGTGCCGGTATATTTTAGGAGGAGAGTTTGGATGTCCGTTACCTATCCTGAACATTTATTATATACTAATAGTACATAACTTGTAATTCTAATAAGCAACTTTTGCCCTTTGTAGCTATAATTTAAGTGGTAGGAGGATGTTTGAATTGACTTTTAAGCTAGTCAACTTAATTTTTAAGTTTTTTTTTTCCGTGTTTGATACAAAATTAAAAGAAAATAATTAAAATAAGCCAAAGGTCATATTGGGCAACCCCAACTGACCTTTTGACTTAACATCTATATCTCTGTTTGACCAAGTATTTTGCTATCCTATCCTTTATAATTTTTCATAATTTCAACACTTATGTACCCTCAATTACAATAGCCCTAAACTATCATTTCTTCTCTTTCATTCTTCTTTTCCACGGCCATTCATCCCATCTGTTCTGTATAGAAACTTTTAATGAGACTGGACGCAGTGACAGTAGCCACATACGATGAAGTATGATCAGTTGAACATTCTTTATCAAAAAACTATATTGTGTTTATAAGAAATTATATTGCATATATGAATCAAAATTACTTTTTATTTACTACATTAACTTTTGAATACCCTGAACAAAATTCCTGATTTCACCACTAACTGAACAAGATATAATATTATTAAAATGGTGCCGGGAAAGTGTTTCAAATTTGAGACTGTAATAATATTACATGGATATGCATATGGTAGGTTCGTGCATTTCATTTGCTGCCCAGATTTGAATTAAAGGTACATATATTGTATATTGTATATGAGTTCATCAAATAAATATTTAGGTAATTCTTGTTGGTAATCTGTGTTTGAAATCAGAAAATTAGAGAAGAGAAAAATGTTAGTTCAATAAACAAAACATAATTTAATTCGGAGCCCACAAGTTGCTTGTGTGTCCTTAAGGAATTTAATCCCTTCACTGTTGCCCAAGGTTATAGATTAATTCTTCTCGGGATAGAACGGAATAACTATTTTGTAATACTGGCAATCAAAATTACAGAACTTCAGCGAAGTCAATACGGAGCAAATCACACTTGACACTTATATTTAGCAACAATGTAGAAAAGAGGGAAGAAGTTTTCAGATTTTCCATCTATGCAAAATGAGGCCAAGCCTCCAAATTTAAAGATAAAGAAAGAGTGATAAGGAGAGGTGCAATCCAAAAGGTGCCTCTTTCATTTCCCATTCATGCCCTTTAAAGAAAAACGCAATAATCCCCAACATGAATGGGGAATGTCCATATGGGTAAAACTATGCATGAAAAAAATGTGTGATTCGCAAGTACGAATTAATCACATCTGGATAAGTAGGTTTTCCTTTGAACTTTTCGTACCGAGCTTATGACGGATATACTCGGTCAATCACTAGATTTTATATATGTGAATCGTCAAACTTTTGTGTATACCTAGACAACCACAAGTCACATAATCAACCCTTAAACGTCTTTGGTTCTCATTGTTGTGTTCGTCTCAGCCATGAACACCGCCTGATTTCATAAGTGTGTAGAGAACCGGCGTTGCAAAATTTTCCTTGAAGCGGCTGACACTTCACACTTAGATAAGTGATTCATAAACGTGTCATCTCGTAGATACACTATTTGATATAACCTGTATCAAATTTAAAAATCATTAAAAACCTTAATGCTTTATCCTTGGTACTGAATATTGGCACATCACGAGAATGGATCAAAAAGAAATTTTATTTGACAATGTTGAACTGTCATTAATGACTTTGTTTGAGCTCCTTGAACCTAAATCTTGGAGATCCATTCTTCTAGGTAGAGTTACCGCCACTATGACTTGACTTCGGGCATATCCCATTCCCCTCGATGATCTTTCAGATACCTGTCTAGTTAGCCCTTGTAAATGGATCCGACACATTATCGCTTGACTTCGCATAGTCAATTGGATAATTTCCCAAGAGAGTAGTTGCCTGATAGTTTTATGTCTTGGTCGTATATGATAAGATTTTTCGTTATACATAATTCTCGCGTCCCTTCCTGTTACCGCTTGACTATCGTAATGTATGCGTATAGGTGCCAATATTTTGGGCTAAGATGGAATTTCTTCAAGAAATTCTGGAGCCATTCAGTTTCTTCACCGGCTTTATCTAACGCTATAAACTCAACCTCCACTGTAGAGCGTTCATTGCACGTTTGTTTGGATGATTTTCAAGACATCGCTCCTCCACCGGCTATTTAGAATCGGTTGAACCGGCCATCTAATTTGCATCACTATGTCCCCCTCTATTATCACGGGATACTTATTGTAGTGCAAAGCATAATTTTGAGTATATTTAAAATATTCCAAGTCTCTTTTCATTGTCACAAAAGTTTAATTCGAACTTTCTTATGTCAGAGACTAATATGTCGTGACTTTCTATTGCATATCTTTCTACAGAAGTCACAACCTTCGAAGTGATATCCTTTCAATAAAGAACAAAACAATATAAATTTTTAAGAAAGAAAATAACCTTTCGAGAAAGGCACGTGACCAACTTCCGAATTAATAGTTTCATCAACGAATCTTTACTATGACTAAACAACTGATAAATTCACTGACTACCATATCAATATCCACTAAACATTTGTGGGATCCAAAAAGTATATCATTTAATTCTTCTAAATAATCTAGATATCAAGTCTAATGTTAGCTTTTGTCATGCATATGGTAAACGCCCTCACATTTTTCATGTGCCTTTTGTATTATTCGTTGTCAACATGCCATCCACATATAAACACACAATGACTACAGGATTTGAAGTATTCTTAATGTAAACACGTATGCTTACACTTATTATTTTAAAAATAATTTGATAATATTATTTAGTCAAATCTCGCCTGTCATTATTTGGGCGTTTATATTAGTATGTAAAGTGACTTAACACATTCGCACACCTTTTTTTTCTTTTTCGGAACCACAAACCTTTGATTATTCCATATGAATTTTTTTCCTCCAAATAACAACTTAAAATGTTGTCCTCACATCCATTTGAGGATTTCAAGACTGTATACTGTAGCTAATGCTACTAACATTCATATGTACGTAATACTCGTAACCGATGAGTATATGTCAAAATAGTCAAGGACTTCTCGTTGTTACTGAATGAAAGAAGGGGGAGGAGCTGAAAGTCACTCTCTAGTAGGGTTCGAAAGCCCTATCTTGTGTATATTTAGGAACATGGCTATCAAATGGCCGACTGCAAAACCCATCAGGGTTCAAAAACAGTCTACACTCTTTGACAACAAATCCTGACTTATCCATGTCAATAGTGCCATAATCCTTTATTTTCCTCTTGAAAATACATTTTGAATCCAACCATTTGTTCCCTAGAGTAAGATCAACTAACTCCCAAGTATTGTTATTTAATATGGATTCTATCTTACCATTGACTGCCTTTTCCTAAAAAAGACAACTTTTTTAAAACGTTTGATATTCATTTTCCAACAAGAATGTTAGAAAATCCGGTCCAAAGAAAGTAGTCCTCCTTTGATATTTACCACGTCTATCGGTCCAAAGAAAGTAGTTCTCCATTTTTATTTATCACGTCTTAGATTTTTTCTAGACGACTCACATTCTCTTTTCTACGGATAAATATTCTCAAAGAATTCAGCATTATCGGATTCGATTATTGTATTAATATGAATGTCGAGATTTTCTGATTTATGAACTAGAAAACGATATACCTTACTATTTGTTGCATATCCTACGAGAACACAGTCAATAGTCTTCAGTCTGATGTTTACCCTTATGGGTTTAGGAACTTGAACTTTAACTAAGCACCCCTACACTTTAAAGCGAAGCAATCGTACTAGAACAGGTAAAACATTATCGCAAAATAGACTCAGAATCACAGATTGAAATCAGGAAATTTGGGGCTTTCTATCAAAATGACTCAAACAAAAGGGAAAAGCTCAAGTAATGTTTAAACATGGTAAAAATCATAAAATAATGCTAAGAAATTAGAAAGAGGAGAATATACAATTTGTTTTAAGATTCGACCCCAAATTGGGGTTGAATCACCCAAAAATCCCAAAAACCTAACACTACCCCAAAACCCAATTTCCCACTTGATTTTATGATTTTTAGACCTAGTTTTCTAGTGATTAATGATGGAAAATGGAAGAAGACGATGTAGGAAACACTTACCCAAAGGTTTATTGAAGGTTCCTAGCTTGGGGGTCGACAATGGAGGTTGGAGGGGGAGAAGAAGGCTGAAAA
>ML254477.1:0-39653 GCA_005239495.1 Nicotiana undulata | reverse complement strand
ACTGGGCGATTTTTTCCTCTGCGATCGCGGAAAAGGGGCTGCGATCGCAGAGCTTGAAGTTGTGCTACTATGCGATCGCAGAAGGGGGAATGCGATCGCGGAAGGGAACGGACCAGACGTCTGCGATCGCAGACGAAACTATGCGATCGCAGAGAGATACTACCCAGCCCCCACCTGACTCCACTAACACGCTATGCGATCGCGGAAAGCGGGATGCGATCGCGGAGAGCATCTGGGCATAAGTCTGCGATCGGGAGGTAAATGTGCGATCGCAGAGAACAACAATTTGTTTCCCCCATTAAGCCTATGCGATCGCGAATCAACGGCTGCGATCGCAGTGAAGGAAACACCAGACACCAGCAAAATGCAATTACACCAGATTTTCTAACTTGAAACCATCCCGTTAGCCACCCGAAATTCACCCGAGCCCTCGGGTCTCAAAACTAAAAATACACACGTTTCCCAATACATCCTACGGACTTGTTCAAGCTTTTAAATCATCAAAATATCAACAAAAACACGAAATTAAACCTCAAAACTCTTAGAAATTTCTTAAACTTCTAAATTTCCCATTTTTAATCCGAATCACGTCATTTCAAGTCTGTTTTACACCAAATTTCACATATAGGTCACATAACATATAATAAACCTGTTCCGGGCTCTGAATTCATAATACGGGCCCGGCAACACGGTTTTCACATAATTATTCATTTTCCAAAAATCCTTTATTATTTTCAGAAAATAATTTTCTTTAAAATGCTTCTTGTATGATTCTTAAGGAAGGAATCTCAACTTCGGCATGAATGCCATCTTCTATACCATAAACCAACAAGTAAGGAGTTGCCCCAGTTGACGTGCGGACTGTGGTGCGATATCCCAGGAGTTGCCCCGTGCGGACTGTGGTCCGATATCCCAGTAAAGAAAATGATAACTTCTCATGCCACTGCTTGTGCTTTTATATCATCTTCATCGGTATCTTCTTGATGTTCTTGTTGGCGACTTCTACAGCTCCATTCATCTGAGGTCTGTAGGCTGTGGAATTCTTATGTTTGATCTTGAAAGTCTCGCACATAGCTTGCATTAGGTCACTATTGATATTGGAACCATTATCGGTGATGATTGACTCTGGAACTCCGAATCGACAAACAATACGGTCGCGGACAAAGTCTGCCACGACTTTCTTAGTCAATGCTTTGTAGGATGCTGCTTCGACCCATTTAGTGAAATAATCAATTGCCACCAAGATGAACCTGTGTCCGTTGGAGGCGGTAGGATCGATCGGTCCAATTACGTCCATTCCCCAGGCGGCGAACGACCAAGGTGAGCTTGTTGCATTGAGTTCATTTGGAGGTACCTTTATCATATCTGCATGTACCTGACATCGGTAGCCTTTTCGGACATATTGGATGCAGTCTGTTTCCATGGTCATCCAAAAATAACCGGCCTTGAGTATCTTCTTGGCCAAGACGAAGCCATTCATATGTGGGCCGCAGGTCCTAGCATGTATCTCTTCCAGTAGTTTGGATGCTTCCTTTGCATCAACACATCTCAATAATTCCAAATCAGGAGTTCTCTTATATAGGATTCCTCCACTGTGAAAGAAATTGTTGAACAATCTCCGGAGCGTGCGTTTCTGAGTATGATTTGCAAGCTCTGGGTATTCTCCTTTTGTTAGGTATTCCTTGATGTCATGGAACCACGGCTTTCCGTCTGCTTCCTCTTCAACATGGGCACAGTAGGCTGGCTGGGTATGGACCTTCACTAGAATAGGGTCAATAAAATTCTTATCTGGATGTTGTATCATGGATGATAGAGTGGCCAATACATCGACGAACTCGTTCTGAATTCTGGGGACGTGCTGAAATTCTATCTTCGTGAACCTCTTTCGCAATTCCTACACTTGGTGCAGATACGGCAGTATCTTGGAATTCTTGGTAACCCATTCTCCTTGTACTTTGTGTATTAGCAAGTCTAAGTCACCAATTACTAGCATCTCCTGAACATTCATGTCAATGGCCATGTTGAGCCCTAAGATGCAGGCTTCATATTCCGACATATTGTTGGTGCGGGGGAACCTGAGTTTAGCATATACCGGATAATATTGACCAGTTTCCGATATCAGGACAGCTCCAACGCCGATTCCTTTGAAATTCGCCGCTTCATCGAAGAACATTCTCCAACTGCCATAAGATTCTACAATATCTTCTCCTATGATTGACACTTCCTCATCAGGAAAATACATTTTCAGGGGTTCGTATTCTCCGTCCACGGGGTTTTCAGCAAGATGGTATGCCAATGTTTTTCCCTTGACTGCTTTCTGAGTCACATAGACAATGTCGAACTCACTCAGCAGGATTTGCCACTTAGCCAGCTTGCTAGTGGGCATGGGCTTCTGAAAGATGTACTTCAAAGGATCCATCATTGATATGAGATATGTTGTGTAGGCACAAAATTAGTGCCTCAGCTTCTGGGCTACCCAAGTTAAAGCACAGCAGGTACGTTCCAATAGAGAGTACCGTGCCTCGTACAAAGTGAACTTCTTGCTCAGATAATATATAACATGTTCCTTTCTTCATGTCTCGTCTTGCTGCCCCAGAACGCAACCGAAAGCTCCATCTAATACTGCGAGGTAGAGTAACAAGAGCCTACCTGGCTCTGGAGGGACCAAAACCGGTGGCGTTGACAAGTATTTCTTGATTCTATCAAAAGCTTTTTGACAATCCTCGGTCCATTTGGTTGCGGCATCTTTCTTTAGCATTTTGAAGATTGGTTCACATATGACTGTGGACTGGGCTATGAACTGGCTGATGTAGTTAAGGCGTCCCAGGAAAATCATCACATCTTTCTTTTTCTTTGGCGGTGGTAACACTTGGATGGCTTTGACCTTTGACGGATCCAATTCTATCCTTCGACGGCTGACAATGAACCCGAGCAATTTCCCAGCAGGAACCCCGAATGCACACTTTGCGGGGTTTAGTTTTAGATTATATTTCCGCAACCTATTGAAGAACTTCCTCAAATCTGCTATGTAGTCGGTAGCTATCTTGGACTTGATAATGACATCATCCACATATACCTCTATCTCTTTGTGTATCATATCGTGGAAGATAGTGGTCATAACTCTCATAAAGGTGGCCCCATCATTCTTCAGGCCGAATGGCATAATCTTGTAGCAGTAAACTCACCACGGTGTAATGAAATTTGTTTTCTCAGCATCTTCCTCATCTATCCAAATCTGATGGTAACCGGCGAAGTAATCCACGAACGACTGAAGTTCATGCCTGGCGTAATTGTCAATCAGGATGTGTATGTTTGGTAATGGGAAATCATCTTTCGGACTGGCCCGGTTGAGATCCCGGTAGTTGACACAGACTCTAACCTTCCCATCTTTCTTTGGCACTTGCACAATGTTGGCTAAACATGTCGGGTACTGAACTACCCTGAGAACCTTGGCGTTGATTTGCTTGGCAACGTCTTCCTTGATTTTCAAACTCATGTCAGGCTTGAACTTTCCGGGCTTTTGCTTTACCGACGGGCACATTGGATTAGTTGGTAATTTGTGAGACACAATGGATGTACTCAGACCAGTCATATCGTCGTAAGACCATGCAAATATGTCTTCATATTCTTTCAAGAACTGTGTGTATTCCTCTTTCTCTGACGGTGATAAATGGACGTTGATGCGAGTTTCCTTGACATTTTCTGAATCCCCCAAGTTGACAACTTCAGTCTTGTCCAGGTTGGACTTAGGTCTGTTCTCAAAATCCTCGACTTCTTTGACAACTTCATCAGGTATATCATCTTCTTCTTTTGAATCAATGTTCGTTTGTTGCGTTGTCTCATTGCATGTCACAGTTATCGGTTCATCAAGACAAGTAATAGTAATGCCCGAGACTCGTCGGGCCCTGGCTATTCCGATAGTCCAGTTCTTAAGAGATGCTCCTATGCTCACGGCCTGGATGGAAGGGCCTTCCTCCCCCTCCTCCTCGAAAATGACGCAAGAATTCATGGTATTCTCTTCCAGGAATAGATTCTTCAATGTTGTAAGTGCTTCTTCTTCCTCTGACCCTCATATAACATCGGCCTGCTAAAAGGTCTACTCCAGATGTGGTATTGGCTGCTCCAAGGGGTAATAAGGACCGCGCTAGGGTGGAGACCAGTTCTTGAACTCTTCCCAAGTATATTTGTATTCCAGACCGAAGGTGGTTCCATGGCGCTTGAGTTGTATTGGTTTGGAGATCCCTTGGAGATTCTTGTCGAGTCCTTTACCCTACTCGTACCCTCTCCAGTTCATCATGCTTGCTATTTTAATATCCCACCATTTGTCTTTCTCTATTTCGTTGACCCATTCAGTGTGGTGGTAAGTTTCTCCCCCCCCCCCAACTTCCTTCTACCTTCGACCACCAGAATGGTCTAGCGACTGTAAATATGATTGCTTTCGTCTCCGTGGATGATTACTTCTTGATGGTTCCATTCAAATTTCACTTCCTGATGCAGAGTTGATGCTACGGCCCCAGCGGCATGTATCCATAGCCGTCCTAATAACAGGTTGTAGGATGCCGATATGTCTATCACCTGAAAATCAACTTCGAACCAAGTAGGCCCCATTTGCAAACAAAGGCTGATATCGCCGATGGTCGACCTCTGTGAACCGTCAAAAGCTTTCACATTCATCGACCCATCTCTTATCTCGTACAGCCCTTTGCCCAAATTCTTGAGTGTTGTCAATGGACAGATGTTGAGACTGGATCCCCCGTAGATCAGAATCCTGGTGATGAAGTAGTCCTCATATCACACAGTGATGTGCAGTGCTTTGTTATGTCCTAACCCCTCGGGAGGTAGTTCGTCCTCGTGAAAAGTGATCTTATGACTCTCCAGCACTTGACCTACCATATTGGCCATTTCCCCACTGGTGATGTTGTTTGGCACATAAGCTTTGTTCAACACTTTCATCAAAGCATTTTTGTGTGTCTCTGAATTTTACAACAATGACAGAATGGATATCTGAGCTGGAGTTTTGTTCAACTGATCGATGACCGAGTATTCTTTGGCCTGCACCTTCCTCCAAAGGTCGTCTGGGCCTATCTCAATGATGGGTGGCCTGTTGGAAGCCCGTTTTCTCGATTCTGCCAGGTGTTCAGGTGTATAGACCTTGCCGGTCCTTGTCATTCCCTGTGCAACAGTAGCTTCTTCGATCTTGACCTTGCCCTTCCTTCTTGCCTCGGCTACATAATCCTATGGTACAACATTAGTGTAGATGGGTGGCGGGGTTGACACCGCCACTGTGATTGGTGCAGCTATCTTTCCTTCGAACGAAACATGTGCCTTAGTAGGTGGCATAACCGCAACCTCAAATGGTGCAGACGCATTCTCAGATGGTATAACTTCGACCTCAAACGGCGCAGATGCCTTTGCAGGTGGTGTTGCTTCAAACTCAAAAGGTACTGATACAGCTATCTCAACATCTTCGGATGGCTGAATCTGGACTATGATAGGGTTAAGAGTAACCGTTGCTTCTTTGGGTCATCGCCTTCTATGATCAACCCAATCGACCCCTCTGGGTCCCAATCTTCTTCTACCTCGATCATGTTGATGCCTCCACCCTTATGGTCTGGGAGCGGATTATTGCGGACATTGGGAGTAGATTCCTTGGCTAGAATGACCTTACTATCAATCAGAGATTGTATCTTATCTTTCAGCGAGCGGCATTCCTCAATCGTGTGTCCCTTTATGTCGGAATGGTATGCACATATTTTATTTGGATTAACCCATTGAGAGGGATTCTCAAGGGTTGCGGAAGGGATAAGAGTGACATAACCAGCAGCTTTCAGTTTCTCATACAATTGGTCGATAGGTTCAGCAATGGTAGTGTATTATTTAGGAGGGTTGCGATCAAATTTGGGTCGAGGTCTAGGAAACTTTTGGCGAGCAGGGGGTGACTGGTAGTGGGATGGTTGAGAGTTATAGGTATGGTAAGAAGGAGCGGGATGGGAATAACTGGGAGAAGTAGGCTGATAGGTAGGTGGTGAAGATGAGTGATATGTTGGTGGAGGTGCTGATTGGTATGTGGGCGAGGGTGCTTGGTAAGTTTGTGAAGATGCTGGCTGATATGTAAGTGGGGGTGTTTGGTAGGTTTGATATTTCAATAGGGATTTGGTTCTCTTGAAACCATCACGGATCCCACTCCCTCTTCTTGGACACACCACCAGACTGTAGGGCCTTATTTGTATCTTGTAAGGCTTCAAAGTTGGTGATCATACCGCTTTTAATTCCTTCCTCAATTCTTTCACCCAGTTTGATAATATCAGAGAATTTATGATTCTCGATCACCATCAGCCGCTCATAGTATTGTGGATCTTGATCTCAGACAAAGAACTTATTCATTTGTTCTTTGTCTAAGGCGAGCCTGACTTTAGCATCTTCAGATCTCCAGCGAGTAGCATACTCACGAAAGTTTTGGTGGGCTTCTTCTTAAGGTTCTGAATATAGAACACGCCTGGCGCATTCTCCGTATTAAATCTAAACCAGTCCATGAAATCTGATGACATGCTCACCCAATGAGACCATTTCCTGGGGTCTTGGCTGATGTACCAAGACAGAGCATCCCCAGTTAAGCTCCTCATAAACAACTCTATTCGAATCTTTTCATCCTTTCCTACTCCAACCAGCTTATCACAGTAGGTCATTAGATGGACCCTCGGATCACCTGTACCATCGAACATCTCGAACTTAAGAGGTTTGTACCCATCGGGCAGTTCGACATCGGGCTGTATGCATAGGTCTTCGTAGTTCAGCCCCTCGACTCCTTTGCTTCCCTCAACACCTTGAACCCGGCTGGTCAACTTCTTAAGTTCTTCAGCCAAATTATTGATAAGCAAATCCTTTTCACTAAACTTAGGTGTGTATGAGATGGGTTGGGTGGAGTGTGGCAGAGTCTCCACGTAGATGGGGTTGTTATGATGGCCTGGCGCCTGGGTGTAAAGGTGGTCATTTATGGAGTTTTATGGCTCGAGGACGAGTTTGTTTGATTCTTTGGTGGAGTGGTGTGGTGATGAGTTGCGGGATGATTCTGTTTGTTTGGGGTGTTTTGAGGAGGTATAGGATTTTGGGTGTTAGGATGGTTGGCATCTGGCACACTGAGTGTGAAGGATAAGTTTTCCAAATTCTGGACCTGCTCAAGCTCCCCTTGGAGCTTCACCAACCTTTGCTCTAGTTGTGACATAACCTCGTTCTGAACTTGATTACCCTGGACGTCAGTGGCCTCTACCCACTCAACTGGTGTTGTGTTGCCCAAATCTTCCATTTTTCCTTTGCCTTTGCTTCTTCCTTTGGGAGGACTAGGAGGAGGAGGAGAGGGTGGAGGGCCCCTAGATCTTGTGTAGTATGATGATGATGCCAGAGTACACGAACCAACATTTGGGAAGGGGAATAATAAAAAGGAAAGAAAACAAAAACAAAAATAAAAGGTGACCAAGTCAGTGAGGATTATGAAAAATATTGCGGTATTTAAAAACATAGTGCGAGAATATAAAGCATGTCCTAATTTGGGAGCCTCGTTGTGCCCGAGGTAGGCCTAGCGACAAATTGATTTGGATAGCTTAAATGCCAAGATGCCTCATTTCATTAATGTAAAAAATAGACGAATCCAAAACGACACTAAATAATAGGCAAGAAATAAAGTCACTAGCGGCCATTGGCCTTATTACATTGATAAAGCGAAAGAAGAAATCCTATCCTACTTGCCCCCAGAAGGACCTTCCCTAGACTCGGCATCCTTGATTCCATCGAACAGGTTCCCCAACTCGCGAAGTACTAACAGTAGATATGCTCTGGCCAGATGTCCACCTTCATTCCCCTCAACCTTTTGACAGTCTTCAACTCTTTTGATGATTTTACCCTCCAGCTTGACTATGCCTCGCTCCAAGTATTCCACCTTTATGTTGGAACAGAAGACCATGTCTTTCCATTCTTCAATCAACCTTTTGTTAGTTTCGTGTATCTCACGGTGCTCCTTCTCACATTCACGGATCCTCTTGCGTAGTTGATTATACTTGACCCGAGCCTCGGCCCTCTCATCTATGATCTTGTGGCCTCGGCTGAACCCTGGCCTGCCTAAACCATCCTAGTTGTCTTCTAACCATCCTGAATAGAAAGGTGTACAGCCTGCGTGGTATCTGTCTGGTTCGATCGTGTCCTTTTCCATTATGATCTTACAATGCCACATGTGTTGGGCTTGGCACTTGTGAGGAGTATCATCATCCTGAAAGTCGGCTCGGAAATGGCTATTCTTGTCGACCCTCGGTATAATTTGCTTTCTGCCCACTTGTCTCATAACCCGGAGAGGAACGTAAGGATATGTTCCTCTTAAGCCAATTAGGACCAAGAATGGTGCATCCCTAGACCTGAAAATGAACTCATCTGTGTGAAACCACTCGGACATCCACTGTACCTGCTCCTCAGTCAGATTATCAAAGAACTCTACCCATTCTTTGGCAGTCTCGGGCTGCGCAAACTTGTCAGGAATATATGTCATTCGCTTTGGGTGATGGAAAGCCATGTGGTCATCCCATGACCTTCGCGGAAATTCTTGCCGGTACTGGCCCTTTTAGAGATGTTCTAAGAACCAGAGTTGTAGTAACAGGTTACAGCCTTCGAAGTGCTTAGCTCCTCTTTGACAGTGTTCTAAGGCTCGATAAATGTCTGAGATGATCATAGGGACGATGTTGAAAGTCTGCCCACCAATTCCTTCCATCAAGGTTTTGGTTACCATGGCTAACCTAGTGTGGATCCTTTCTTTCTTTGTTGGAAACACGATCAACCCCATGAAGCAAACAATGAAGACAAATACCCTACGGTAAATGTGTCCCAAAGATGTGATGGCGAATTCGTCATGGAAGATACATTATGATTTGTTGTGGCCGTACCTTTCATACAAGTATTCGAAAGGGATGTATGACTTCTTCAGACACTCTAACTTCGCATTCTTCTTTAGACCCATCATTTTCAAGAAACCTTTGCCTGTGCGGTTTTCAGGTACCAATAACCCAGGGGTTTCCCAGACTAACCCTGCCAGTCCTCCTATTTCCTCTAGCAATTGTGTCATTTCAATGTCCCCAAAATGAAGGACGGCTCTTTCGATATCCCAGAATAAGGTAGCAGCCTCGATCAGCATGTTGTTGGGTTGAATGTCTCGGAGAGACGGTGAATATTGATAACCATGTCGAATCTAGGGACTTCGTGCCTCATATTTCTGCAAGATAAACATGATTAGGCCCATACCCCCACCAGACTCGACTATTTAACATTTGTGATTAGCATACAAGCATTTAGTTCTCCAAATAAATGCACAAAATGTGATGATGTCCGTTGGGATTTATGAAAACCCGGTGGACTTTGGACGAGGCTATCTTAAAGGCCATTATGCGGACAACACATTAGCCTAGCTAGGTTTGACCATGATACAAGAAACAGTATAAGGGAGTAAGGTTTCTATGAGGTTTTAGACTGGTACCCTTGAGCAGACAACTCAAGGGGTAAAGGCACGGAACCGTCAACTGCACCGCTGATCGACTAGTTTTACCGCAAATAAGCCTTTCCAAATTTAGGGGTGATATAAAATAGGAAGGACGCAACCACTCATCAAGAGTTGCAATAGGATTTGTTTTAACACGAGTGGAGTATGATGTTGATCATGATATGAAATAAATAAGCAGTAAAGGCATGTAGTCATGTATTTTCACGTTGTGAAAGTAGTAAATACAACAGTTATAATTTAAAAAGCGATTACAAAAGGAAACAAGGAAACATGTCAGTCTTGCTTTTGAGGAAAATTAAATGCTTGAAGGAAATAAAAAATTAATTGCACATACGGGGAGAGGGAAGAAGTACACATTCACAAAGTGGTCTGAAATGGTAAAAGCCTAAAATCCCCAGCAGAGTCGCCATGCTGTCGCACACCCTTTTTCAACTCCTCCTTTCGGATTAGTCGGGGTCTTGACATTATTGGGACAACACGTTTCCTTTTAGGAAAGGGGTATGCAAGGATTCGAAGAGTTGTCACCTAACGAATTAAGGTGCGTTAGGTCACCTATTTAGGGTCATTTACAAACAAGATTTAGATAACCAGAGAAAGGATAAGGGCTTGAAATTACTCCAAGGGGAAGGTGTTAGGCACCCCTCAGAGTCCACAACTGTGGTTCCCGACCAAATAACTTTGTGAATTTAAGCAAGTAGCAAATAGGCAATTAATGTTTAAACAAGTAAAGAGTTTTGAAAGATTCGCAGTCTAAGCACACATGTGTCACAAGAGTTTGAGAAATATTAATATCTAAGTAATGTTTTGAAAGAATTATAATCTAAACCTGTATACAAAGGATATGGGAGTACTAGGTTGTTTGTCATATGGATCACATCAGTACAATACCCGGAAATCACTCCTCAAATAGGGGCTACCCGTGGTATTAGCGCACCGGTCATTATATCCATATCTACCCCTCCCACCCCTTAGTGGTTATTAAAGCGAGTGTTGGTCAGCGACCTCTATTGCGTGTTGGTACTCGTCCCTTTTTAATGGCCCTGGAGGAGTTTAGGACCTCTACCTATAAGGGCAGTTCTAGGCAGACCCTCAAGGTTAAAGGAAAAATACTAAGGCGACAAGCAAAACATATAGGACTTCAGCAAATAGAAACAGAGAAGAGCAGATAAGAGGCTCAAATTTACCTCCACAAATAATGCACAAAGACATCACGACTCAAACACAAATAAGGGCGGTACTGTTAAATAGAACCCTAAGACATGGTGTCTAGGTGAATTCAGAATATAAGCAGATATGCAAATTTATTTTTATAACTCCGAGAC
This sequence comes from Nicotiana undulata, assembly GCA_005239495.1. Lineage (NCBI taxonomy): Eukaryota > Viridiplantae > Streptophyta > Magnoliopsida > Solanales > Solanaceae > Nicotiana > Nicotiana undulata. The sequence continues at coordinate 28,796 of ML254477.1, read as the reverse complement.
GGGTCCTAATCAGTTTGCCTACTGATTTTAAAACCTGTTAAAAATTAGGCAGCATGCACAAAGAGGCAGATTTCCAGTCTTAACAATTTAATTACCTAAGGCTTGCCTAGGCGGAGGGACAATGTATACTAATTACCAGAATTATTAGAGAAATTGTTGTAAATTGTTACCTAAACATGATGTTTTAGGTGTTGCAAAGCACAGAATTATTGCCAGTTGTTTTAGAGAAGCTGAGTGAAGTTGTTTTATACATTTTTCATGCCTCAGTAGTTAAGATAAGTATAATTGAACGAATAAGATCCTATAACATGATATCTAATGCACAGGTAGAGATGTAGAATGATGCATATGCAGAATTCCTAAAAAAACATGTTGTTTAAATGCAAAGTAGTCACAGTGTTAAGCATGGTTTCAGAATATGCAAAGTGACAGTTTTTAGTGTTATTTGTCCTAGAATAGGATTTCTAAGCGCGTAGTATGGTAATGGCATGATGATACATGATAACGATTCATATTAATATATTTATCATAACACAGGATTTCTAAATGATATAACAGTAATATCAAAATGGTATGCTGAAGCGGTAGACATGAAACCTAAGAAGCATGATTTCTAATGCATGATTTGCATACATTGGTCCTAAACATGAGTTATATTGCGCAAATAGAAATGTAAACCTAAAGTCATGATTTTTACCCTTTAGCATGCATACTTACCCTTCCCTTTTCACTGTCTGTCCCCAATAGTTATTTACAAATAATTATTACAGACCATTTGCATAAATTACATAAATGAATAAGGAAAAGAAGAATTTATACTATAGGGAGCCTACCGATAGGCCCAAGATCTCCAGAATTCTCAATGCCAGCAGGTTTCACAACCTTTCATATAATCCGGGTGTGTCAGAGTTCCCTAAGGACCTCAAGGGATCCTAGACAGTGCTCACACCCAGATTTTCATAACCATAATGAGTAAGTGCAGTGTGGAAAGTCCAGCTCTAATGCATCAAAGTTCAGAGGTATCTCATAGGAATCCCAAAGCAGTCACACATTAGAGGGGCAGAACTTAGGATTCTAAGAGTAAAGTGAGAGTGTTTGACATAGTTTTGAAAAGATTAAGTAGGAAAATAACTTTTGAAAATAGATTGGTTTGAAATAAATTTTGAAGAACAACAGAAGAGTTTTACTTTAGTGAAAACATTTTGAAAGGAAAAGGGGTAGGACAATCAAAGTCTCATAATCACAACATTACACATAGGACAAGAGACAAGAGACAAGAACCAGAATAGGTTTAACAATCACAAGTAGGGGACTGAGGGGTTGGGGACATGTATGAAGCATATAGGGGCAGGTACACAGTAAGCAAAGTGACACATAAGTTCAAAATCAAAGAAGTCCTAAAAGGGGTAAGGTACAACATGCATTTCAGGACTACAGGGAAACTAAACATCATATAGCACAAATTGTTATATGCCAGGAGTCTAAAGAAAGCATAAAGGAAGCAGAATCATATTGAACTAGGTCAACATGCTGAGGGGACATATGACATGTAAGATGGAATCAGTGTAACCAAGTTAATAACAAAAACCACAGCAAAACCATAAGCAGAAACATATCAGAAACATGATGAATTGAAGCACTAAGAGAAACATATTGTTTTTGAAACTCTAATTGTAATTAGGACATACCAGATAGGATATGTCAAACACAGGATGAAGAACTTAAAGAGTAGAATAATCAGTCTTGGCTTGCAGCCGACTGATAATATCAAGTAATTAGGATAGAAGCAGAAGAGACTATATGTGTATGTAAGAGAGAGAGCTTTGAACAGTGTGTGTTCGTGTGTTATGCTAATGAGAGAGTAGAGTATATATAGTTTTGAAAATAGGCAGAAATAAGGTAAAGTCCATAGTCGAGTAGTAAATAAGGAATCAGAATCAGTCAATCACAAAATCAACTTAAGTGCTTCCCCTAATTAAGGGGTTAAATTTCAAACGGTAATAAACATGTAATCAATAAGGTAATTCAGCATAGTAAAAGTAAGAGACATGTGATCAATAAGGAAAGGCACCATATGAGTCACATAAGGAAATACATTTCAGCATTGTAAAAGTATAAGGCATGTAATAGAGGCTAGGTTCAGAATATTCCAATTAAGGAAAGCACATGTGAATTAATTTGACAAAATTATTCATAGAAATAAGGCAGGAAATTGTGGAAATCAAAACCTCGAGTGAGACTCAAATCACAGGAAATCAGCATCAATCAAGGAGAATATCACACATGTAAGGAGATACTCGAAATCAGTAGAGAATATTGTGTAAAAATCAGTAAAGTACTACTCACAATCGTTCGAATATTCAAGGTGGCAAATAGTACTGATTTAAGCGGAATAAACACATATTAGGAGAAATCAGAAACCTTAATCACACAAAGTTAGGGATTCACATAGATCACAATAAATAATTAAAGGACTTAGCAGAATAAACATGATTTTGGCAGAAGTAACGAAGAGTCAGAAACCCTAATAGCAAGCATAGAGCAAATATCACAAGAAATCACAAAGTACTCATGAAAGTGAAGCAGTCGTACTAGAACAGGTAAAATATTATCGCAAAATAGAGTCAGAATCACAGATTGAAATCAGGAAATTTGGGGGTTTCTATCAAAATGACTCAAACAAAAGGGAAAAGCTCAAGTAATGTTTAAACATGGTAAACATCATAAAATAATGCTAAGAAATTAGAAAGGGGGCTGTTTTGAAAAGGATTTTAAAAATTCTAGTTTGAAAAATGAAGAATCGTTTAGGGAAAAGGAAAATCTTGTGTGAAAACATCAAAATAACTCCTAATATGCATATATCTGTTATAGATCTAGAAAAACCGGAAGTTTAGAAGTTAGGGTTTCAAAGAGAGAACCCATAGAGGAGAAGAAAAAACTCAAAAGTCACCGGTTTTAGACGGAAAGTGGTAAGATCTTACTCGGACGGCCATGGATGGCCGGAAAAAATGGTATGAGATCATAAGAGGTGAGTGAAGGCTTCAAGAGCAGTGACACACGTTAAGGAGGGAGCCATGAGGCTGTGGGTGGTGAAACCACCTTGCTTTCTAGCAAGGCGACGGTCGGAGAAGGGGCGAGGTTTAGCGGAGGGAGTTGAAGAGACGAGAGAGTTTAGACGGCTGAGTGAGTGAGGGAAAAAATGAGAGAGGGGGAGGGTAGTATTTAGGTTTAATTATGGAAGGAGGAATCTAGACCGTTGATCAAATTTGATCAACGGTCGAGATTAATTCCGAATTGGGCCGGGTAGCGGCTTGGGGGGGTCTGTTAGGTTATGTAATTGGGTTAGGGGTTAGGCTATTTTTGGGCTATAATTGAAATAAGGGCGGCTAACTGTTAAATACCTAATTAAATTAAATAAAACAATTCATAAAAATAGCTACTAATTGTATAAAAATGAAATTGATGCTTGGAAAATAAATTAAAAATGATTACTTAGTATTTAAAATATAAAATAACTAATTACTAGATAAAAAAATAGTATAGAACATATGATTAGGCTATAATTGCAAAGTTATTGCAATTATAGCCAAAGAATGCCATTTTGGCTAATCGTGAAATAATTTGGTCTTAATAGGACCAAAAATAATACATTAAATGAAGAAATATTTTTGAAATCATTTGTAATGCGATTTTGTAATTAATTATTGGAAATAAAATGCTGGATAAAATTAAAATAAATTAGTAAAAATATGGAAAAAAATTATAGAAAAAATACCAATTGCTATGAAAGCATGATTTTGAAGGTATATATGCAAATTAAAAATATTTTAAGGAAAAATTGGGTATCAACAGCCTCGTGGATGTCTTTCATTGTCGATGATGCTTCATGGAGGTCTTACATTGTTGATGATGCCTCATGGAGGTCTTACATTGTCGATAATGCCTCACGGAGGTCTTACATTGTCGATAATGCCTCACGGAGGTCTTACATTGTTGATAATGCCTCATGGAGGTCTTTCGGGCTTGAAGTTGCCGTCCTTGAGGTCATACGACCTTTAGTTTTTTATGTCAATCCCCGAGTGTTCGGGAGTTTCTGGCCCTGGAGTCGTTTCTTGTGAAAATAACAAACTTCTTTGAAGCGCAAAGTCTTTTGATGATAAAAAATACTCCTTCGATTACTTGGCACAAGCATACATGTGTTTCGCCGCCGAGGGATCGATTTTTCTATGCGGACATAGTTCATTTGACCGTTTGGTCAGGTACATCATTCTCCTGTCGAGGCCCTCTTTGGCATATTTCAATTTCTCCGAGGGGGTGATCTCCCGGGGGGATACCCCCCAGTATTCGAGGTTGATTGAAGAGAAGCCCTGAATACTTGTTGAGTCCTCCTTAGGTAGCATATAGATTTTGCCTCGTTAAAAACCTTTCCGGTGAAACCCTTTTTGGGATAAAATCCGATCGAAGGAAAAGAGTGCAACGCGTGCTTTAAAACCCCAAGGTCTTTGAGTCGTAGGATGTAAAAATTTAGTGTGGAGCACAAAAATGAAAAGGGAGAGGGTTTTACCTTAGCAGTAATATCGTTTGAGCATTGATATGTTCTAATTTCTTGGAAGTTGTTCACCTTCCATGGTGCCGAGTTTGTAGGACCCTTTTCCGATTACTCCGAGGACGCGGTACGTGTATTGGTAAAAAAAATAGACTTCACACGTGTAATATTTCTGATGACAAGGCAATCTATGTGGAGCAATAGAAACATGACAGTTGGTCATAAATTTACAAAGAGGTACGAGACAAAGAGGAAGGAACAACATACCCACGAGACAACTAGATGCGAGAGCCTCAGTCTAATTGAGGAGTTGAAGAGACACGGTCAGAATGAACCAAGGAAGAATAAAGGGCAGATTCAAAGATCTTCAATCAATGAGCTAAACGTTACATAATCTTCACGCAACAGTTACGATTAAATATCGTAACATTACATTAATGATATTATTAGTCATTAATTCTCAATCATTAAGAAGAGTAAGCGTTATATTAAGAAATTCCATATAAAAGGGAGTAAAATCTCACTTGTATGGACACGTTCGAACCATTGCTGAAATACACTTACTTTTATGCGCTCTTATTGCTTTCTTATTACAAGTCTAATTATTATTATTAGTTAATTTTCTTGGTTATCAGAAGCCCGAGTACTTCTTAAAATAGCTTTGGCAGAGAATCTAATTCTTTGGTTAAATAAATTGGTTCTGTTACCGGGAATCTGATAATCTTTGTTTTTTTCTCAAACAACCTTTCGCGAATCATGTCAAATATCAACGACAGGACCAACAAAAAGTTGGAACTCCGATTCCATCGCCTCAGGGATCCTCATGAGGTTCAAGGGAATACTTCCCAGGAAGATCTACAACTCAAAATAATGATCAAACCGGAAATGAGCAAACAGGGGAACAAGACCCTGTGAAGCAAATGGTTGGTGAATATGTGAATGAAGCTCTTGAAGCTTTCATGAGGGGTCTAGCAGTTGTATCACGTACGCCTCCTCCAAACAACACTGCAATTGTGGAAAACCCACAATCCGGACTAGAAAATTCAGGAAGTAGAGGCACTCCAAATGAGTCTCTTGAAGGAAGACCAGGTATGTCTAATAATTCAGATTTACAATCTTTAATACTAACCTTGCAAAAACAGGTGAAGGAACAAAACAATCGTAACGAGCAAATTCCTGGAGTACCACATGTCATTAAGGGTATTGACATTGATAGATATTCCCAACAACCCTGGAAGCCAAGTGCAGCACCTTTGCCTATTCCCAAGAAATTCAAAATGCCTGACATACCAAAATACGATGGGACAATCGATCCACGTGATCATGTTACTGCTTTCACCACATGAGTAAAAGGCAACGACTTGACTAAGAAAGAAATTGAATCTGTGTTGGTCAAAAAGTTTGGAAAACCCCTCACCAAAGGAGCGTTAACATGGTATTCTCTCTTACCCGAAAATTCTAATAATTCTTTTGCTGAGCTTGCAGATTCGTTTATAAAAGCACATTACGGTGCACAAAAAGTAGAAAAAAGAATGGAAGACATATTCAAAATAAAACAGGGAGACACGGAGTTGCTCCGAGAATTCGTAGACAGGTTTCAACGTGAAAGAATGTTGTTACCAAGAGTGCCTGACAATTGGGCAGCAATGGCATTTGCAAGTAATTTGAATGATAAAATCTCGGAAGCCATGAGGAGACTCAAAGAAAGCTTGAGAGAGTTCCCAGCTACGACATGGAACGATGTCTATAACAGGTACAACACTAAGTTACGAATAGAAGAGGATACCATTGCACAATCAAAAGCAAAAGACATGACCAGTTCTAGACGCTCCGAATCAGAAATGAAAACTGGTAAAAACATGTACGATCCATACATCAGACCTTTGGGACGAGAGACTCTTTCCAAATTTGAAAACACACGGTATGATCACAGACCGTCAAATAGAGATTCGAGCTCATCATCATCAAGATCCATAAAGGATCGAGACGAGCGAAATAGAGGTAATGCAAGAATTGGAGACTACAATTTCAATGTAAGTACTTCCGAATTAATTACAGTATTAAGAAATATTGGTGATAAAGTTTGATGGCCAAAAGAAATGAGATCAAATTCAAACAGAAGGAATCCAGACTTCTAGTGTGAATTTCACAATGATCATGGGCACAGAACGTCAGATTGCAGGTTATTGCAAGGTGAGGTAGAACATTTATTAAAACAAGGCTATCTTACAGAACTGTTTAGTGAAAAAGGTAAACATGCATATATGAAGAACAGGCAGGAGCCCCCAAAACCACCATCTCCAAAGAGAACAATAAATGTGATAAATGGAGGAGAGGAGGTGAATGGCGTAACTTATAAAAGAACGACCAAGTTCACAGTGACTCGCGGGAAACGAACTCGTGAAACTTTGGAGGCTGACAGTATATCATTCGACGATGCAGGTCCTGATGGATTATTGCTTCCACACAACGACGCAATGGTAATATCTCTACTTATACATGACACTAACGTGAAGAGAGTGTTAATTGATCCGGGTAGCTCGGTCAACATCATTTTGTTGAGGGTTGTGGAAGAGATGTTAATGGGGAACCGTGTAATTCCAAAAGCACGTTCCTTGTCCGGGTTCGACAACTCTACTGTCATAACAAAAGGAGAAATTGAGCTTAGTACATATGCAAAAGGAGTTATCAAGGATACGAAATTCCAAGTCATTGATACTGATATGGCTTATAAGGTAATTAGGGGGAGACCACGGATCCATGATATGAATGTAGTACCATCTACTCTACATCAGATAATTAAATTCCCTTCCAAATGGGGAATCCAACAGATTCGAGGTGATCAACAGACTTCAAGAAACATCAACTCAGTGATACATTCCAATAAAAACTAAATAGCGGAAGAATCGAAGGACGAGGAAACAACTCAAACAGATACGGAAGAAAACGATAAAGATACGGTGAATCAAATCACCACGGATGTCGCATTAAGACACACAGACATGGATTCCAGACCTGATGTTATTCAAGAACCATAAGAGAATGAGAATATCAACACAACTACTGAGGAGCTCGAAGCTGTTCCACTGTTTGAGCATGAGCCTTAGCAAAAAGTCCATATAGGCGCAAGGCTAAGCCCAACTTGAAGAGGTAAGTTAATTGAATATTTAAAAGCTAACACAGATTGTTTTGCTTGGTCCCATTCAGATATGACAGGTATACCCCCCAAAAGTGATGACTCATAAACCAAATGAAGAACCATCCTTCGTACCTGTCAAGCAAAAGAAAAGAAAGCAAGGATCGTTCAAGAATCAAGCGATCGATGAAGATGGGGACTTATTATTACAAAGTCGTGCCTTTTGGCTTGAAAACTGCTAGAGCCACGTATCAAAGGCTAGTGACCAAGATGTTCCAGGAACATCTGGGGAAAACAATGGAGGTGTACATTGATGACATGTTGGTGAAATCAACACAAGCAGAAGATCATTTCCGACATCTCTCAATTACTTTCGAGATCCTCCACTGGTATAGCATGAAATTAAATCCAGAAAAGTGTACCTTCGGCGTCGAATCAGGTAAATTTTTGGGATTTCTCGTATCAAATAGAGGCATTGAAGTAAATCCTGCTCAAATTAAAGTTATTGAAGAAATACCTGATATACTCACGAGCAAAAAAGAAGTTCAAAGATTAACATGTAGGATTGCAGCTTTAGGAAGATTCATCTCCAGGTCTTTAGAGAAGAGTTTTAAATTCTTCTTAGTACTAAAGAAGCAGAATCAGTTCAAATGGACTGAAGAATGCCAATAGTCTCTTAAAGATTTGAAGGCATATCTATCAAATCCTCCACTGTTGTCTAAACCAAAGGAAGGGGAAAGGTTATACGTTTATCTTGCTATTGCAGAAATTGTCGTAAGTGCAGTCTTGGTGAGAGAAGACAAAGATAAATAATCTCATATCTAGTATGTAAGTAAGTTATTATTAGATGCTGAAACAAGATATCCTCATCCAGAAAAATTAGCCTTGGCTCTAATCATGGCATCTAGAAAGCTAAGACCGTACTTTAAGTGTCACCCAATTACTGTCGTAACATCATATCTACTGAGAAATATTTTGCATAAATAAGAACTGTCAGGAAGATTAGATAAATAGGAAATAGAACTAAGCGAACATGACATAGTCTATCAGCCTAGGACTGCAATAAAGTCTTAAGTTTTGGCCGTTTTTGTCGTTGATTTTAATACTAGCATAAGTCCTGAAGTGGAAAAAGAATTGCAAATCTTCACCGGGGCTAATCTAGGAATATGGACTCTATTCACTGGCGGCTCTTATAATGTTAAAGGAGTCAGCTTGGGGATTGTTTTAATACCACCTACGGGTGAAAAGATAAGACACACTATTAAATGTTATCCTATCACTAACAATGAAGCAGAGTACGAAATTGTCATTGCATGACTTGAATTAGCACGAGAAATCTCAATCGAGAAGATCGTGATCAAAAGTGACTCTCAACTAGTGGTAAACCAGATGCAGGGGACTTATACTGCTAGAGAGACTCGAATGCAACAATATCTGGAAAAGGCACGAGACCTGGTAAGGCAATTCCAGTCATGGAAGATTATGCAAGTACCTAGAGAGGAAAATGCAGAAGCGGATGCATTAGATAATCTTGCAGCAGTTACCGATGTAACGAATAAAGATAATGTTAGTGTAATACACTTCCATTCAGCAATCGAACAGGACAAAAATGAGGTAACATTTAATAATTTAACCTGGGATTGGAGAAACGAAATTGTAAATTTTTTGCAGAATGGTACCGTGCCTGAAGATAGAAAATAAGCTCAAGCACTTTGCCGAAAAGCAACACGGTACTGCCTAGTTCATGATACTCTATACCGCAAAATGTTTGGAGGTACCCTAGCAAAGGTGCCTTGGACCTAATCAAACTGAGTACGTGATGAAAGAAGTACACGAAGGACATTGTGGAAACCACGCAGGAGCAAGGTCTTTAATTAAAACCCTAATCATAGTAGGGTATTATTGGCCTAAAATGGAAGAAGACGCTGAGAATTTCGTAGCTAAATGCGATAAATGTCAGCGATATGCTAACAATATGCATTGACCAGCAGAATTACTCCACCCAGTTGTGTCACCTTGGCCGTTTATGAAATGGGGAATGGATATAGTAGGACCTCTACCCCCAGCCAAAGGAAAGGTATGATTTTAACTTGTATTAACAGATTATTTTTCAAAATGGGTGGAGGCAGATGCTTTTAAACATTTGCGATAAAAATAAGTGAAAAGCTTCATATGGCGAAACATCATATGTCGTTTTAGTGTAGCAAATGAAATAGTATGTGACAATGGCCCACAATTCATAGGCTCATAAATCACAGAATTCTTCCAAAGCTGGCAAATCAAACGAATCACTTCTTCACCATATCGTCCCGTGGCTAATGGGCAAGCTGAGTCAACGAATAAAATCATTGTCAACATATTGAAGAAACGGTTGAAACAAGCTAAGGGAAATTGGCTTGAAGAGTTACCAGCAGTATTATGGGCATAGAACTACTGCAAAGACAGCCACGGGAGAAACCCCATTCGCGCTTGTTTATGTTTCAAAAGCTTTAATATCGGTGGAAATTGGTGAACCAAGCACGATATTCACAACAGCAACAGAAGAAACAAACAACGACAAGTTGAGAAAAATATGGATTTGCTAGAGCAGAGGAGAGAAATTGCATTAATACATATGGCAGCTCAAAAAATAAATTATAGAGCGATATTACAACAGAAAAGCTCACCTCAGATATTTTAAAATTGGGGACGTCATCCTTAAAAAGTCTTCCAATCAACAAAGGAGGTCGGTGCAGGAAAACTAAATCCAAATTGGGAAGGACCCTACAAAGTCTATGGCATTGCTGGAAAAGGCGCTTATGAGCTGGAAACCATGGATGGCAGAATATTGCCAACAAGTTGGAATGTTGTTCATTTGAAGAAATATTACTTCTAAGGAAAAGGAATATCCACGGTCAAGTATCATTACGTTCAATTTCATTTTAGTACAGTTAAAATTATACTAACCATTTTAGATGATAGGCAAAAGCTAACCCATAACCAGATGATGATATTAGACCTGCATAGACACGAGGAAGTAACTGAATTTCTGGTCTAGGGTTATAACTTTTTGATGGGCATTTTAAAGGGTTAAGCAGTCATCATCTAAACTATATACCTTCGAGTCCCGTATGTTTTTCCTTTTCAGGAAAAAGACCATAAAAAAGGAACAGTCAAGTGCTCGAGATTTCATTCTTCAAAGCTCAAACACTTAGAGGACTATGCAGTATGGAAGGCAAAGAAGAAGCAAAAAAGACTATCAAAAAAGTCAAAGCTCGAGCATGAAGATCCATTCCCAACAAGTCAAGCGTTATGAGCAAAATCAAAGAGCCAAAGACAAAAACACAAATCCTGGTTCAGAAACCTACAAAAAAACATATTCGTGAATGTAAACGAATGTTTAGGTTGAAGGCAGAATATTAGTTACGGGTAGAAATTCATACGCTCATGTTTATTCAAAATACATTGTAAAAGAAAATAGTTACGGGTAGAAATTCATACCCTCATTTTTATTCAAAATCTGTTTTAAAAGAAACGGTTATGAAAGAGTTATAGACGATACTCAAACACATGTAAAATGTTATGAAAATTCGAATAATACAAAGACTTTATTCAAAACATTATTAAAAAAAACATGTAAATTCCTATCTCTCTTTTGTATGTTTACACCATTATGAAGTTGAGACGCCTTCTTCATTAGGTGTCGTTCATAAAAGGGCCCTCTTTTATAAATCGTGCTTATTTCAAAAAGACACGAAATATCGAAGCATTTTTAATGCAAATTTTAAAACTAAGGGGTAAAACAAAAACGCGAACGAAAAGCATGCAAACACTTAAGAGTAAAACGAAAACTCGAAAAATCATAAGTCATGCTAATATTAATATTATGGAAAAAACTAAGTATTAACTTAGTTTAAAACCAAATTTGTTTATACAAGGTTGCCCCTAAGTTGTCATTGGGGACTTACTAGAACCAAACTTTACCCCGAAGTGGGACCGGGGGTAAGCACCAATTGTTCCAAAAGAAAAAAAAAAGAGACAGGGTTTGATAAACACTTTCACTAGACACTGGGGGGATTATCTTCGTCAGCAGGAGGAGCGGCTTGAGATGGTGAGGCTTGGGTAGCAGCTTCATAAGGCACGACCTCATCACCCATTGGGACTTCAACTTCAGGTGATGAATTTTTTTGACTTTGCCGAGACTTTTCAATCGTCTCCTTGGTTTTAGCAATTTCAATCTCTAAGTCAAAATTTTCTTGGGCCATTTCTGTCAGTGTGTCAAGCCGGGCATTCAAATAAGCCCAACTCACGTCAACATCTATTTTGTCCTCAAGAGCCTATTAATCTTTCTCCCATTGTTCAGTATCGGCGCTCATCTCATCTCTAGCAACCACGACAACATCGTAAGAAGCCTGCAAAAGGGCAAGGGATCTTTCCGAAAATTGAATATTGCTTGAAGATTCACGGAGGTCTTCCTGAGTCTGAGTAAGTGATTGCACAAGTTCACCGGCATAAGCCTCTTTCTGGTCCAATAGAGCCTTCAAGCTTCTTATCTCTTCAGTAGCATGGGAAAGTTGCTCCGCAAAGGAAGACTCTAGGATGTTTTTATCCTTGCCTGCTTGACTTGATGAAGCCTTCTCGATGGCCAATTCCGCTGCAATTACTCTGATATGCTGCTCCAAGGTACACTTCTCCTCGTTTACTACCTCCATATCAAGCTGAAGACTCTCGAACTGCTCCTTCCCGTTATCAGCCTCGGTATGATAGTCATTTGTTAATTGCTCCGTATGAGCGATCTTTTTCATTAATTTCGTACCAATAAAATTGATTTGCATAAAGAGAGAAGTTAGATACGGTAAAGGATATAAGAATAAAGAGGGATGATATAAAGTCTACCTTCAAGGACGAGTGTAGAATCTCGTTCATCCAAGTTAAAGAGCTATGACTTTCCAACTTAGACTTCTCAACTGGGCCTATCAGAGGCTTCAACCACACATCCGCCTGGATTGATTTCTTTAAGAGGCTGCCTCCCGCAGGAACCTATATCATTATTTGCTTCATCACCCCACTACTGGAAGATCCTACTTCGACAATAGAAGGCATGGAAGAAGGGGTAGATGAAGGAGCCACATATGAAATAGGCGGGGGAGCAGAAACAGTAACAGGAGCAGACGGAGGAAAAATAGCAAGAGGTGCCGCCTCTGAAACTGTGCCAAAGCCTTGGTGGAACAGTTGTTCAATTGATTCATTAGCAAGGGAGGGAGTTACATCTTCAGGAACGAAATGCCCTGACTCAGGAACGAAAGTTGGATCAGTAACTGGAATAGACTCATCATCAGACACGACCTTTCTTCTTCGTGACCTCCGAATCAGCGAACCTTCCTCATGTTCTTCTTCATCCTCCAAGGTCTGAGACCCACTTGATTTCATTTTTGATGAAGAGGAGTTAACAATGATTTCTTGGGCCTTGGCCAAAGAAAGTTTCGAAGCAAACACAACAGCAGCAGAGATCCCATGAGCGGGAAACCCTAACAAATGAAAGGGATCAGAGAAGCTTAAAAAGAGAAAGAGAGGAAATATAAAAAAAACCTTACCATGGGTTTTTACTTTCCAACCAAACCTCGACGAGAGGTACTTCCAAGAACGTTCTTCCATAGGAGCGATCAACAATAAAAATTCTACCCAATCACGGAAATCGGAGACTTCAACGATGGTTTCCATGGTTGCTGCAAAAAGAAAAAGAAGAAAAACAGTCACGGTACTAGAAATCTATCAAAAATAAATAAGGAAAGTGAGCAAGAACTGTACTCACATGCAAAGTTCCACTTCTCAGGGAAGGGGGGATTTTCTTCACCTACCAAACCTTTAGTAGGGACAGCAACATACCGGACATACCATCCTCTATCCTTATCATCATCAGGTATAACCAAAACACTTTTACTCCTAGCCGCGAGAGTAAAAACTCCTTGGCGGAATAGTATCGGAGAGTAGAGATGAATAAGATGATGGAAAGTTAAAGGAACTGAAGCTAAGTTGGCCAAATATCTAAGGTATGCAACTTCCCTCCATATAAGAGGACCGATTTGTCCCAAGCAAACATTGAAGAATCGACAGAATTCTATGATGACAGGGTCGATGGGAGGCTTAAATCCTAAAGTAGAGGGATAAGTATACACAAAAGAATACTAGTTCTGTAAGAGGTTATTCTCTGATTCTCATTAGGAACTAAGACTGGAAAGTCAGATTTCCAACAACAATCTCTACGCATGAGTGACACTAAACCCTCAGTGATTTGGGTAGGATAAAGATCAGGACGATCGTGTGATGTCATGGAAGAAAGTTGTTTACTAATGGCCTCACTATCCTTTACAAAAGAAAACTCGGCAGGAATAATCTCATCGACTTTTGGCTCACGAAGTGGTTCATTAGGTTCCCTACTCTTAGAAGAAGATCTAGAAGCCCTAACCCTCAAAGAAGACGAAGAAATATTAGCCCTAGAAGATGGCGGATGAGTAATGTTATGAGAAGAAGAAGAACCCCTGGAAGGTGTAGAACTTGAACTTCTTAGCCTACCATCCCTCCTACTCCGGATTGGAGCAGAAAAAGGAGATAATTCGTCTCCTGTGATAACTTTGTTGGGTTGCTGGATTGAGGAAGACATATATACAAGAAAGAAGAATTTACAAACACTGAGGGAAATTTAGAAGTTTTTCGTGAAAGCAAAGGCAGGAAAAGAGGTATTTATACTCAGAGGCAACCGTAAAAAAAATAGAAAAAACAGTGATGTGAAAGTCATAATTAAAAATGTCACTTTGTGACTGATGCAGACGCAAAAAGCCCTAAAAGACGCTGATTAGTTACAGAATCAATCCGATAATTCCACGTGGCACGAGCATTAAATGGAAGTGACAAGCGACGTATACATTCAGAGACGGATGCGATGGTACGAGTAAAGCGGCGGCAAAAAATTCCCGCCATAAATGAGCATCCACTTACCAAATATTTAATTGATAAAAAATTGGTAAGTGGGGGGACTATATGTATTGGTAAAAAAATAGACTTCACACGTGTAATATTTCTGATGAGACAAAGAGGAACGGGACAGCATACCCACGAGACAACTAGATGCGGGAGCCTCAGTCTAATTGAGGATTTGAAGAGACACATTCAGAATAAACCAAGGCAGAATAAAGGGCAGATTCAAAGATCTTCAATCAATGAGCTAAACGTTACATGATCTTCACGCAACAGTTACGATTACCTATTGTAATGTTACATTAATTATATTATTAGTCATAAATGCTCAATCATTAAGAAGAGTAGGCGTTATATTAAGAAATTCCCTATAAAAAGGAGTAAAATCTCACTTGCATGGACACGATCGAACCATTACTGAAATACACTTACTTTTACGCGTTCTTATTTCTTTCTTATTACAAGTCTAATTATTATTATTAGTTAATTTTCTTGGTTATCAGAAGCCCGAGTACTTCTTAAAATAGCTTTGGCAGAGAATCTAATTCTTTGGTTAAACAGTACGGTCCTTCCCAGATCGGAACTAGCTTCCCTTCATTGGGGTTTCGAGTGTTTAGGGTGACTTTCCTTAGGACTAAGTACCCGACTCCTAAATGTCGGAGGTTTGCTCTCTTGTTATAGTATCTTTTGATTCTTTGTTTTTGGGCGGCCGTTCGGACCAGTGAAGCTTCTCTCTTTTCATCTAATAGTTCGAGGGCTGCAGTCATGGCCTCGTTGTTTGAGCTCTCGGTGGCATGTCGAAATATGGCACTTGGCTCTCCGACCTCAACCGGTATCAAAGCCTCGGACCCATACACTAGTGAGAACGACGTCTCTCCTGTGCTCGATCTTGGAGTTGTTCGATATGCCCATAGCACCTCGGGCAACATTTCTCTCCATTTCCCTTTCGCATTTTCTAACTTCTTTTTCAAGTTTTGAATGATGGTTTTGTTTGTGGACTCGGCCTGACCGTTTGCACATGGGTGGTAGGGTTTGGATAGAATCCTTTTGATTTTATGATCCTCAAGGAACTTTGTTACCTTGCTTCCCGTTATCATATGTTATCTCGGAGGGGATCCCGAATCGACACAGGATATGGTCCCAAATGAAGTTAATGTCTTCTTTTTCTCTTATCTTCTCGAAGGCCTACTCTTCCAACCATTTTGAGAAGTATTTAGTCATAAATAGAATAAATCTAGTTTTACTTGGTGTCGTTGGTAGGGGGGCGACGATGTTCATTCCCCATTTCATGAACGGCCAGGGCGATAAGACAGAGTGTAGCTGTTCACCGGGTTGGTCGATCATCGGAGCAAATCTCTAGCATTTGTCGCATTTTCGGACGAACTCTTTGGTGTCCTTCTCCATACTGTCCCAATAGTAACATACTCTGATGACCTTTCGAATTAGGGAATCGGCACCAGAGTGATTTCCGCAGGTGCCCTCGTGGATTTATCGGAGCACGTTATTTGTGTCCCCCGGTCCCAAGCAGACTGCTAGGGGCCCATCGAAGGTTCTTCTGTATAGAGTCCTATTTTTGTCGAGTGAGAATCGAGCTGCTTTAGTTTGCAGGGCCCTCGACTCTTTTGGGTCTGCGGGTAGCTTCCTGCTTCCCAAATATTTGATGTATTTAGGCTGGTGGAGTTGATATCAGCATGGCCTTCTTCAATCACCGATTTGGATAGCTGAATAACAGCCCCGGGGAGTATGTCATCTTCCTCGGCGGATGATCCCAAGTTTGCGAGTGCATCGGCCTCTCCGTTTTGCTCTCGAGGTATGTGGACCAGAGTCCATTCTTTGAAGCGATGCAATGTGACTTTAATTTTGTCTATGTCTCTTTGCATCCTTTCTTCTGGAACCTCGAAGCTCCCATTTACCTTATTTACCACCAGAAGGGAATCACATTTTTCTTCGATTACTTCTGCTCCTAGACCTTTGTCCAACTCGAGACATGCAATCATAGCCTCATACTTGGCTTCGTTGTTAGTCAGTTTTGTAGTTTTTATAGATTGTCTAACCATGTCGCCCGTAGGTTTCTTCAGCACTAACCCGAGCCCGGACCCTTTTAGGTTTGATGCACCATTAGTGAATAGGGTCCATACCCCCAAAGATGTGCCTGATTTTAGCAGAAGTTTTTTTCTATACCTCGGGCACAAGGGCGGGCGTAAAGTCGGCCACAAAATCTGCCAAAATTTGGGACTTGATAGTCGTTCGGGGCTGATATTCGATGTCGTACCCCCGAGTTCGATGGCCCATTTGGCTAGTCGTCCTAATAATTTGGGCTTGTGAAATATGCTTTGAAGAGGATATGTTGTTAAAACACAAACACGATGGCATTGAAAACAAGGTTTTAACTTTCGGGATGCACTTACTAATGCAAGAGCTAATTTTTCTAGGAGCGGATACCTGGTATCGGAATCTCCCAAGGTCCGACTTGCATAGTAAACAGGGAATTGTGTACCTTGTTCTTCTCGAACCAGCACACCACTTCATTTTACCTCGGATACGGTCAGGTATAAGTATATCGTTTCATCCTCCTTTGGGGTGTGGGGTAAATGTGGGCTTGATAGGTATCACTTCAATTACTATAAGGCATGTTGGCATTCCGGAGTCCATTCGAAGTTGTTTTTATTTTTTAGTAAGGAGAATAGATGATGACTCCTGTCCGACGACCTCGATATGAATCGGCCCAAGGCCGTTATCCGTCCGGTCAGCCGTTGTACGGCCTTCACATTGTTTACCACCGTGATTTCTTCTATTGGCTTTGAATTTGTCGGGGTTGATATCAATCCCCTTGTTTGACACCAAGAAGCCTAAAAATTTGCCCGAACCTACTCCGAAAGCACATTTCTCGGGATTGAGCTTCATGTGGTAGCTTCTGAGGATGTCAAATGTCTCCTTTAAATGAGTCAAATGGTCCTCTGCGCGCATGGACTTAACTAGCATATCATCAATGTAAACTTCCAAGGATTTTCCTATTTGATGTTCCAACATCTTATTAACTAGGTGTTGGTACGTGGATCCTGCATTTTTTAGCCCTAATGGCATCACATTGTAGCAGTACGTACCGTACTTCGTGATGAACGAAGTCTTTTCCCTATCCTCGGGGTTCATCTGAATTTGATTATATCACGAGTAGGCGTCGAGAAAGGTGAGGATCTCGTGGTTGGCCGTGGCATCAATCAAGCGATCGATGTTGGGCAACGGGAATGAATCTTTAGGGCATGCTCTATTTAAGTCTTTATAATCTATGCACATTCTTAACTTATTCCCCTTTTTGGGAACTACCACCACATTGGCCAACCATTCGGGATATTTTACCTCCCTAATAGACCCTATTTTGAGGATTTTTGTTACCTCGTCCTTGATGAATGCGTGTTTTACCTCGAAATGAGGTCTTCTTTTTTGCTTCACCGGTTTAAACCTGGTGTCGACTCTTAGTCGATGGGTGGTTATTTCCGGCGGGATCCTTGTCATGTCTAAATGGGACCAAGCAAATCAATTGATGTTATTAATAAGAAATTGAATGATTTTTTTCTGAGTTCGGGGGTTAATCCCAGTCCCGGGTATACCTTTCGATATGGGAGATGCTCGATCAAAACAGCCTGCTCCAGTTCTTCAATCATTGATTTTGTTGCATCCGATTCTTCGAGGGAAACGATGGTCCGGGGAGAGAGGAAGTCTTCCTCATCATCCTCGGGGGTCTGTTATCCCTCTTGCTCATCCGAGGTGGGGGGTATGGATGTTGGTGCCTCGCTGTGAACTGCAAACATCTCCTTCGCCGCATGATGTTCTCCATACACTGTTTTTATACCGTCTTTTGTTGGAAACTTCATCATCTGATGAAGAGTTGATCGCACTGCCCTCATATTGTGTATCCATGGCCTTCCAAGCAAAGCATTGTACCTCATGTCACCTTCGATGACATGAAATTTGGTATTTTGAACTGTACCGGACACGTTGACCGGGAGGATGATCTCCCCCTTCGTTGCTTCGCCGGCCATGTTGAATCCGTTGGGGACTCGAAAGGTAGGTATAATTTGATTGAGCAGTCCGAGCTGCTCTACCACCTTCGACCTGGTTATGTTAGCCGAGCTACCTGGATACACGAGCACACGTTTGATCTGAATGTTATTCAAAAGAAAAGAAATTACTAGTGCATCATTATGTGGTTGAGACAAGGTCTTGAAGTCCTCTTCACTGAATGCGAGAATGTCCTCGGGCATGTAGTTCCAAATTTTCCTTTCTGTTGTGGCGGGTATTTTTGTCTGCTTGGTCGCCGATCCCTAAGGAGCGTCGGTCCTGTGATGACCTAAGGGGTCATTTTATGAATAAACTCAGTTCTAGGCTTAATATCCATAAAAAGGTTAATTTTAAATACCTAAATTTGCGTGCGCAGTCCGGGCGTGAAACCGGAAAGTTTTTATGTGAAAATATGAGAAATAGTAAATTCTAGAGTTAAAATTTGATTATAGTTGACTTTGGTCAATATTTTGAGTAAACGAACCCGGATCTGTGTCCCGACAATCCCGGGAGGTCCGTAGTAAAATATGGGACTCGATCGTATGCCCGGAAATGAATTCTGAGGTACCAAGCCTAAGAAATCAATTTTTGAAAGAAATTGTTTTGCTGAAATATTTATGAAATAAAGAAAAGAATTAATGTTTGAAATCATTGATATCGGGCCCGTATTTTGATTTCGGAGCCCGGTGTAGATTTGTTATAGTATTTAAATGTTAACTGTGAAATTTGGTTCAAAATGGAGTTTATTTGACGTGATTTGGACATCCAGATGAGAAATTATGAACTTTAAGTGTTATTGAGGAAAATGATGAGTTTTGAGGTTTAATTCATGGTTTTACATGTTATTTTCATGATTTGATCGCACGAGCAAGTCCGTATGATATTTTTAGACTTGCATGCATGTTTTGTTTAGAGCCCAGAGGACTCGGGTGAGTTTCGGATAGGCCACGAGATGTTTTTGCACTTAAAAGACTGTTGGTTTTTGCTGTTACTGGTGTGCCTGGAATTATTGCTATGTGATCGCATGGCCCTTTACGCGATCGCATAGTGCAAGTTTCAGGGGGGACCACCATTTGTGCTATGCGAACGCATAGCTACTCATGCGATCGCACAACATTGCCTGAGCCTGGGGAGAGGGGGGGCCAAAGTGTTCTATGCGAACGCAATCCCATCAATGCGAATGCATAGGTCACTGCCCAGTACCCTATGCGAACGCGGGCAGCCCTATGCGAACGCATAGAAGGCCTGCCCAGGCATATAAATACAATTTAAAAAACGGGAAGAACCATTTCTTCTTCGTATTTTCGAACCTCACAGCCCTATGAGCGAATTTCTTCACCAAATATCATCCCCAAGTTGTTGCTAATCAATTCTAAACTTTGCTCTTTTAATTACTCATTGTTTTTTATCACTTTTAAACCAAAAATTAGGAAGTTTCATGGTTAAAATTGAGGGTTTGGGTAGAATTAGGCAATTTTGTAAAAATCAAATTTTTACCTCGAATTGAGGTCGGATTTCGAAACCAGTTGTATATTCGGGCGCGTGGGTGAATGGGTAAACGTAATTTTGTCTGAACTCCGAGTTTAGACCAAGCGGGCCCGGGGTCGGGTTTTCACTTTTTTGAGAAAACTTAGAAAAAATTATAATTTTCAATAAAGTTAGTTCCTTTAGCATTAATTAATGATATTAAGTTAATTATGATTAGATTCGAGCAAGTTAGAGCAAGATTCTAAAGGAAAAGTTGTAATTGAGTTGTGAGTGGCCTGCGAAATTGAGGTAAGTGCTTGGTTTAACCTTGACTTGAGGGAATAGGAATCCCCACTTATTTGTTATGTGAAATTGCATGTGTGTGGTATATAGGTGAGGTGACGAGTATCTATGCATCACCAACTTGTCTGTTAAACATGATCCCTTCCCCGTTTCCAATTTAATTGATTCATGTCTTAATTGTTGTATGTTCATTATTGCTTCTATGACTACTTGGCATTGTTACTTTGTTGTTAAACCTTGTTGTAGTTATTTTTGAAAGAGTATGGGCTGTTTATTTGGTTTTCTTGTGGTACGTAAAAGTTGAGCAGTTTGGCATTATTTTACGATATATNCTGTTGGTTTCATGGTTGAGAGGATATTGATGAAGTTTATGAGAAAATAAAGTTTATTATTTATAATTGTTGAGACAAAAAATATTGTGAAAGGCTTGGCCTGAATTGTGAAATTTATAAACAAATTGATATGATATGTCTGGTGGGAGCGGGTTGCACGCCGCAACAAGGAGTGATAAGGGTGGACAGGTGGGAGCGGGTTGCACGTCGCAACAGGAGAAATAAGGGTGATATATTTTGGGAGGAGGAATAAGGGTGGACAGGTGGGAGCGGGTTGCACGCCGCAACAAGGAGCGATAAGAGAGGACACTTATGTTTTACTGATTTTCAAAGAAAACAAAGATTTGGAAAACTTACTGTTTTACTTTACTATTTTTTTTTACACTTTACACTACTGTTATTTTAAAGTCAAAGTTTAGAAATTTGGAAACTTACGTGAGAATTGGTTATAGCTGAGACCTGAAAAAGGTGACTGAGTTATTTTAATTGTTGCTACATTTATTATTTATTTGTTGTAGATTTCCTTCTTGCTTCATTTATTATTGTTCATAGGTTATATTGTTAATGCCCCGCCGTAGCCTCGTCACTACTTCGTCGAGGTTAGGCGCGACACTTACTCAGTACATGGGGTCGGTTGTACTGATACTACACTCTGCACTCTTTTATGCAGATCCAGGTACCGGCAAGCAGTAGAGATATTTAGAGAAGCTATCTATTTTTCGGAGATACGAGGTATATATGTCGGCGTTCGCAGATCCTGAGAGTCTTCTCCTATTTTTATGAACATTGTTTTATTATATTCAGAACAGTTGCGCTATTTCTTTCAGCCCAATATTTGTAGTATTCTTAAGTAGTTCGTGAATTGTGACACCAGACCCTGGGGTAGTCTTAGAGTTATTTATATAATTAGTTCGTGACTCGGTTTATTTAATTGTTCATTATTTTATCTTTGAAATTATTCATCGAAAACCATTAGATTCAGTTTACTTTAGATTATTTTATTATGTCTAAATGAATAATTAATGCAAAGTAGTTAATCGAATTCTAACATTGGCTTGCCTAGCAAGTATGGTGTTAGGCGCCATCACGATCCTTAAGGTTGAAACATTTGGGTCGTGACAGGCCCCCCCAATGATCATGTGAACGATGTGCTGAGGTTCTCTTGTTCTGTTCCTCATGTCTGTCTCTCTTTCCCGAAAGTGATTTTTAATTTGGTGGCTGAGGAATTCTCGAAGGTGCCCTTTAGTGAGTAATCGGGCTATTTCTCCTATGAGCTGTCTGCAATCTTCGGTCCTATGACCGTGAGTGTTGTGATACTCGCATACCAGGTTAGGATTCCTCTGCGAGGGATCTGTTAGTATGGGTTTCGGCCATCTGGTATCTTTGATCTTACCTATGGCCGAAACGATGTCTGAAACATCAATGTTGAAGTTATACTCAGATAGCCGAGGTGTCTCTACCGGCCCTACGTTCCTGTCGAGCCCGACTTTGTTTACGAGTCCCTAAGGATTCTGGCCTCGATCCATCCTTCGATCACTCCGAGGTATATTGCGCCTCGGAATATTTCTCTGATTTTTTATATACGGGCAATACCTTTCTTTGTTTGGCCTTGGCTCTCTCTCTAGAAGCCTTGATTTAATCCTCCTTGTGAGGTCCTCGATCATCTTCATAATAGCGGGGTCGGTTGCCGACCCGTTATTGCTCGAACTTTCTGGCATGTTCGACTCGAAGAGCCGTTTCCGGTGGTGCTGTGCTTGGAGTTTTTCGATGGCTTTGTAGCTGAGCAATAGCCACTTGTTGTGCTTGTAATATCTCAAAAATGACATGAAGGCTAACTTCTCTTTCCCTTTGAGCTGGGGTTCTCTGTGCTTCATGTTGATCTCGTTCGTGCACACTTCTGTCTGTATAAGAGCTTATATCAACATGTTGAGTGTTGTGCGGGCCCTTATCAACGGGGATTTGTACTGTTGCCCTTTCAGGGCTTTGCGGTGGTACACCGGCGCCTGAAACAATTACACCATTCTCTCCATGGTCCTCAGGACTGTTGTTTTCGTGTGCATTTACTAAGTTAGACATTTTGACCTGAAATCAAAGATTCTTGGACAAGAAAAAGTGTGAAGAATAACTTGTGTTTTTCAGTAAACCAGCACTAAAACAATCACTATTATTTTTAGCCCCACGGTGGGCGCCAAACTGTTTATCTTGAAAATGGTAATTACAATTATACTTGATTTTGTGGTTCTAAAAATACATGATTTATTTTAATACTAGTTGTTAAGCAATAGATGCTAAGTGTGAGTAAGGAAAGTGATATAAGAGCTTAAGGACGGTATGTTATGCAAACCGAGCAGTTGTGAATCGGGGTGGATCAAGGTCTCGAGCTGGCCTAGGCAGGGCCTCGAGGTCGAGCTAGGTTGCCTAATGGGAGGCGATTGATGAATGACGAACAGTTAAGAGGGCCTCGAAAGTGGCCTATTATGATCAATGATGAGTAATAAATGAAGAACAAGCAACGAAATACAATAAATGTAAGCAATAAATCAACAGAGAGACAGTAGAATAAGTTTGAGTTAGAGAGCAGAGAATGTTTTTGTTCTTGTACTGAATATCATGTATGTTACAGAATGACAAGGGTCCCCTTTGTATAGGAAGAGGAATCTCAGGTACATGTATAATTATTACAAAGAAATATAGCTGGCACAGCTATTCAATGGTCCGGTACGGACTTGTACTATTTTTGCAGGCATTAGCTTTAACTTAGCTTACGCGTTTCTGGGATTTTCCCGCCTTTCCGTGATGGTTTTCGATCTTTATTCTGCCTCGAGGTACACTGATCCCTCACAACTTCGACGGCTAAACAGAAGATGTCAGAATTTGAAGTTTATGAGTTCTAAACTTATCATCAAACTCATAATTTGTGTTAGTCATCTAATTCATAACTAATATTATATATTTCTTGTAAACATTTTAATACAAATACAAAATCTTTTTAAATTGCTTTGGACTCAAACTTTAATCTCGGGTTTGAAGTGACGCTTTAGCAGTTCAAAATTTATTTTCAAACTCGAAGATTCGAAGGAGGAAATTTGAAGTTTGCCAAATCTGATCATACTTTTAAAAATGCATATATTTTAAATGATGCCCTTAAAATCGGCTAGCTGATGCCATTTCTACTTTAATAAATATTTTAAAAATATTTAATGGCTTTTTCGGCTTTTCCAGTATTTCCTTAGATTATCACATTGGTTACTACAAGAATGGTTTCATTTAATTCTAATACTCATGTTGGGTGTAAGCAATAGTAATATTTTAAATCTACAAAATACACGAGGGACCACTTTAAAGTGTTAACTAAACATAATTTTCCTTCATACAACATAGTGA
Source organism: Nicotiana undulata (assembly GCA_005239495.1). Lineage (NCBI taxonomy): Eukaryota > Viridiplantae > Streptophyta > Magnoliopsida > Solanales > Solanaceae > Nicotiana > Nicotiana undulata. The sequence goes on along the minus strand of ML254477.1, from coordinate 4,615 downwards.
GTAATAAATAACGAAAAAATGGGGGGAAAAGACCGATGAAAATCACTACAAGAAACAACTACTATTAGTACCCGCGTGATGCGCGGACAAATCATGTCAAATTGCGATGTAAGTTGTTTGAATCATGTGCAAATAACCTTAAAGTATTAAACCTCTTAGATAAAAATTATTTAGCATGACAATTTAATTATGAAGCAGGATATGAAATTATTGTTCAAATCTAGTAGTAGACAACCAATTTTTTAAATATTTTTAGCAACCTAACCCCATGATTTTTGTACTTGCATTTGTACCACTGTCAATATTTAAGAGTACTAAACATGTCATATTGTAATATGTCTTGTTCGAGCACATTAGATCATATTTTCACAAAATTCTTACTATCACTTTATTTTTATCTGAAAGTCAAATATGTCTTATTCATCACATCATTTTTAGGTCAATTAATTTTTCTTTTTGTTCTTTTCTTATAGTCATTGTATTGTTTATTATTTAATATTATTAACTATCATATAATTTTTTATTAGCTTATAATTAAATTAATGTCTTTCTTATTATCCTTTAAATAGTATTTAATAAATATAAAATATTTTAGTCTTAAAATTCGGTGTAGTTTTATGCTTGTATCCTCTTACTCAAAATATTTTAATCATTTAAGTTTATCAGTAATAATTTTAAATATAATTGTATTATTTTATTTATTTTTAAATTAATTTAAAGTATAAATGTCCTTACACTACCTCTATTTTTTTATACATTCTTTTCTCTACTATAAATTATAATTAGTTTTATATTAATATTTTACCTATAACCAAAATAATGCCACATTTATTTTAAATTGTAACTTTTAATTAGTCCAAAATATTAATACATAAGTTATTTGATTATCATGTTCCAAATGTATTGAGTTCTCTTATAATTAATTTTATAGTGGATGTAGTTAAATTTCTTTCTTTTTTAGCTATAAGACACAATTTAGTTTTTATTTTTAATTAGTAAAACCAATAGTAAAAATTTATGTTGTATTTTTAAAAATTTATTAATCATTGAAAAATATTTTGTTAATTGTTTGAACACGTTATTTGTAAATATTGTAGTAATACTTTTACTGTCATTTTATATATTTACGTAATATTTTTAAAAAAAAAACTCATCTCAAATTCAAATAATTCTAACCATTCTATTTTCTAAATTGGACCACATTTTCAAAAATTTATGTTATGCTTTCAAACTTAAACTAATTGCACTCAATTCAGATATTAATCATCAATTTTTTTTTCTTCTTCTTAATTGTTTGAACATATTATATTTGAATGTTGTAGTTCACTATCATTTTATTTCTTTACATAAATTTTCTTTCTTTTTTAGATTTAAGATAAAAATTTAATTTAATTTTCATTTGTAAAGTTACCTATATTAAAAAAATTAATTTATATTTTTAAATTTTTTTATTTTTTATTTTTATTTTTCATAAATAAAACTTCAAATTCGTGGAATTATCCATAATTTTAGCATTCTCATCATAATTTTAAGAACTTTCTAATCTCAAATTCAAATAATCTTTTCCTTTCATTTCTAATAGTAAATTTCTAATATTTTGCTATTTTTAATCTAATATAAAGTGTTATTACATTTTATATGGCGTTCATTAACTTGTAACTTTATTCAATATCATTATCAATTAATTTATTTAATAATATAAGATAAATAACTTTTTAATTATAAAATAAATATTTATTTTGTTTTAAAAATATTGCTCAAAATTTTAAATAATTTCAAATTTAATTATATTTTTATGTATTGTATATTTATTTTATTTTATTTTCTAAACTTATGATTTATAAATATCCTTACATTATCTCTAATTCATTTTTATTGTTCAATATTTTAAAATTTTGATTTTATATATTAGACTTGAGTTATGTGGACTAATATTATGACTTTCTTATCATAATATAAAAAAAAATTCTCATCTCAAATATAAGTTTTGCCCTTTTTCTCTATGATAAAAAATCCAAATTTTTATTTATTCTTTATTTATTCTTTATATTTGATTTCATATTATTCAATACCTAATATATTACATTGTCATGTGAATTTTTGTTAGCTTGTTTGAATTAATATTTATTTTTACCACACTCATACTAATATAATATAGATAAAACTTTAAAAACTTTCTCATTTCATATTCAAATAATTTTTAAAGAAATTTTCAAAAATAACTATTAATTAGTGGCTATTAACTTCCTATAGCTACCATATACATAATTACTTCCAATAGCTATTATTCAGTTATTACAGTAGTGTATTCGCACTGATGTATTTATAAATACAACAACAAAAAGTGCCTAAAATTAGGGTAGTCCAGTTGTACGTGCATGTATTCGTGCCATGTATTCATGAATACAACAGCAAAAAATGCCTAAAATCAGGGCAATCCAGTTGTACGCGCATGTATTCACATGTATTCGCGCTGCTGTATTCATGAATACAACAGTAAAAAAATACCTAAATCATGACAGTCCATTTGTATGCGCATGTATTCACATGTATTCGCACCATGTATTCATGAATGCAGTAACGACAATCACCTTAAAATAGGTGTGTCCAGTTGTCTAAGAGAGAAGAAAAACATAAATAGCGTATTCCATGCCTCAAAGATAGTGTATACCATAAATACTTATTTTGCTACAAAATATAAAAGGTAGCTATAGAAAATAATATTTTAAAATGATTTTGATTTATAATAAATTGGGTGTATACCTTTGCTATAGGACGTAAAATTTCCTAATTTTTATAATTCTATTTTCTTAATTGGACCATATTTTCAAAAAATTATGTTATGCCTGCAAACTTAAATAAATTAAACTCTATTCAAATATTAATCATAGAAAAATATTTTCTTGCTTTCTTTGAGGAATTTTTGAGTGAAGGGATTTCTGCCTTGTTATCAAAAAGGGAGTTGGGTAAAGCAAACTCTCTCTTGGAGGAGTTAATTGCTTGAACACATAATATCTAAATGTTATAGTTATATTTACGTATAAAATATTCGTTTTCACGATTTGTCAACATTAATATGATTTTATTATTCTTGTCAACAAAATATCTTTTACAGATTATTTAATTTTTCTCTTACCTTATAAATAATTTGTGTACTTTGTGTAAGATCTTAGTTTGATGCTTGAATTAATTTAACTTTAAACTCAATAACTTTTTAATATCTTAAGTAAAATTTAGTTCTATTTTATATTTTAACTTAATCCAAAGTATAAATAGTCACAGGTTCTCTCAATTTACGTCTTTATATATTTTTTTGTGTTTTTTCTATCATAGTTTTTAATTGATTTTTCACCTCTATATTTCTAGCTAATATAGATGAAAATCTATGAGTAGATCAATATATATATATATATATGATTTGTGTAAGATCTATTTAGATTATGTATGAGGTTCATTAAACTACTTCCATTAATTATGTTTTCATTTATAATTTCTAATTATTATTGTTGTCTTAAAATTGCCAAGTGACTTCATTCTAGCTTGTCACTTGGCTTAACCACATTGCAAACTACTCTCCTTTTAATATAACTAGTATTAGTACCCTCACGATGCGCGAACACAAATCATGTTAATTGTCATGTAGGTTGTTTGAATCATGTGCAGATAACATTAAAATATAAATCTCACAGATAAAAATTATATAACATTAGATATTAATTATGAAGCAAGATATGAAATTATTGTTCAAATCTCGTAGTGCATAACCTATTTTTTTTAAAATATATTCGTAGCAACCTAACCCATTGATTTTAGTCTTGCATTTCGTTTCACTGTCAATATAAAGAATATTAAACGTATCATGTTGTGAAATGTCTTGTTTGAGTACAATCGATCATATTATTTCAATAAATTTCTTACTATCACTTTGTTTTTATCTAAAAGTGAAATATGTCTTATTCATCACATTATTTGTACACAAATTCTTTTTTCTTTTGTTTTTTCTTATAATTATTATATTATTTATTATTTAATATTATTGTACTATCGTATTATATTTTATTAGCTTGATAATTTGTCACGACCCGAAAATCCCACCTTCGGGCCATGACTACGTCTAACGTTGAACCCGCTAGACAAGCTAACGTTTGAACAAATAAAACTTATTATCAACAAATACGAACAAGATAACCAAGGCTTCGATGGCCCACCATATAAAATTTAACAAAATAACCCAAAGTACAACATAGCACTTTTCGAAATAAAACCCATAAACAAATCCCAGAACTGGTGTCACATACTCATGGACTATCTAAGAGATTACTACAAACAAAAGGTCTGAAAGAAATACATAAAACTGTCTTTGAAATACAGAGTAAGACAGAGCTGAAAGTGGAAAGTAGAAGGTGACGTCAAGGCCCACGAACGTCTGCGGGTCTACCTCAAGTCTCCTGTGTGACTGAATGAGATGCTCTGATCGTCAGCGATCTCCGGGTCCGGCTGTGTAGTCTGCACAACATAAAGAAGTGCAGGAGTAGCATCAGTACAACCGACCCCATGTACTGAGTAAGTGTAGAGCTTAACCTCGGCGAAGTAGTGACGAGGCTAGGACCAACAC
>MDKH01205979.1:0-10434 GCA_005239495.1 Nicotiana undulata | reverse complement strand
TATATATATATATATATATATATTCAATGAGAATTTTCTTTTCTACAATTCCTGCTAGATATGTATTTCATACAATGCAAGTGCACTTTTCTTTCTTTTATTGGTTCCACTCAAAGTCACCAAAGTTCTCTCCTTACTTCTTCTAGCGCTCATTTTACTATTAAAGTGCTTTAAGAGGTAAAAGGATCAAACTCATGTCAATTAAAAACAAAAAGGGTATAGGCTTGAATTGTGGGTGTCAAATAAAAGTCTATATGATCAAAATGGTTAAGTAGGGAAAAGTTTTATTTGTGATAAGTAATAAAGCTCAACAAGGTCAAACAAAGCCTAAAAATCATTTTTCAAACAGAGCAACACATAATATTTCGCTTCAACTTACATACCAGGAAATTTGTAGATTCAAATACAATAACATGGATTACACAAAAATCTCACCATGGCACTTGACTCATTAAGGACGACCCCATTCCAACTCTCAATATAAAGCAAGTATTCACAAATCCACGAGATATTGAACACTAAGCACAAAGTGAATAATAGTAAAAAAAAAAAGAAAAAAAGAAGAGATATAGACGTCATTAACATGCTATCCAAATAATCAGTACATCATAAGCAATTTTAGCACATAGAGAAGATACTACACATGCCAAAGCCTCAATATGCTACTATAAAACAAGTCAAGGGCGCCTAGGAATCTCATCTATCTTCCCACATTTTTCCAAGTCCTACTCTAAAAATAAAAGAAATTACTACCCGGTTAAAAATACATCCCATGGAAAAGAACCAAGGCTAAAAAAAAAAAACCACGGGATCATTACTTCCTAAAGAAATTAAAATATATGTTTTTGTGTTTTTCTATTTTTTAATTTTTTGTGTGTCTTTGTATAGGCTGTAATCCCTCAAGAAAGCTGCCCAGAAGATTCATTGTCGGAAAAAGTCCATTTTTTCTAATTTTTCTTTAGATTTTCTATAATTAACTAATGCCAAAATAGGAAACAAAAAGCTAAATAACAATAAGAAGCTAAAAGATACTAATACATGAATTTACAAACCGTAGAGAATTTTTCACCCACACTTAAATCATGTTGTGTCGTCAATGCATATAAAAGCAATAAGAATAAGAAAGGTGGTAAGAAAACTCCCTGGTCATCCTCGTCGTCTTCCTTATCAGCTCACCATATGGTCGTAACGACCCCACACTTAAAATCTTAGCACATAATCAGCGTATGCACAAAACTTATAGACTCAAGGTGTCTCTAGGCGTGCACACGTGATTTCTATCCTCCTTTTTTCTTTGGGCTCCTTCATGAATTATTGTCCTCCCAACATGCCCCTGTACCTATTCAAACACCAAACTCAACTCGTTAGTACCTAAAATCAAAAAAATCAAATTAAGCTAACTAAACTATAAATTAGGTTGCCTTCCAACAAGCGCCTTAATTAACGTCATGGCACGATGAATACAACATCACATTGGGTTGAATCCCATGAAGCGCATGATTTAAGTTCACGACACGACGGAGAATTTTCCCTCAAGCATCCACCAATTCTATCAAAGTTTTGTGACAGGGAACTGTATTGGTAAAAATAGGCTTCACATGTGTACTAATTATGATGACAAAGAAATCCATGTGAAGCAATGAAGACATGACAATTGGACGAGACTTTACGAAGAGGTACGAGACAAAGAGAAACAGAACGACATACCCACGAGGTAATTAAATATGGGAATCTCAATCTAATTGAGGAGATGAAGAGACACAGTCAGAATGAATCAAGGCAGAATAAAGGGCAGATTCAAAAATCTTCAATCAATGAGCCAAACGTTACATAATCTTCACGCAACAGTTACGATTAACCACTATCGTTACATTAATGCCATTATTAGTCATTAATTCTCAATCATTAAGAAGAGTAGGCGTTATATTAAGTTATTCCCTATAAAAGGGAGTAAAATATAAAAGGACACGTTCGAACTACTATTGAAATACATTTACTTTTTACGCATTCTTGTTGCTTTCTATTTACAAGTCTAATTATATTTATTAGCATATTTTCTTGGTTATCAGAAGCCTGAGTACTTCTTAAAATAGCTTTGGCAGAGAATCTAATTCTTTGGTTAAACAAATTGGTTATGTTACCGGGAACATGATAATCTTTGTTTTTTCTCAAATAACTTTTTGAGAATCATGTCGAACGCCAATGATAACAACCAACAGGCAACTGGAACTCCAGTTACATCACCTCAAGGATCTGCACGAGGTTCAAGGGATCAATCGCTAGGGAGATCCATAACTCAAAACAATGATCACACTGAAAATGAACAAACAAGAAAGCAAGGCCCTGTAAGGCAAATAATTGGTGAATGTGTGAATGAAGCCCTACAAGCTTTCATGAGGGGGCTACCAGCTGTGTCACTTACACATCCTCCGAACAACACCGCAGCTGTGGAAAATCCACAATCCGGATTAGCAAACTCAGCAAGTAGAGGCATTCTGAATGAATCTCCTGAAGCAAGACCAGGTATGTCTAATAATTCAGATCTACAATGTTTATTTCTAACCCTGCAGAAACAGGTGAAGGAACAAAATGATCGAATTGAGCAAATTCCTGGAGTAGCACCTGTCATAAATGGTATTAACATTGACAGATATTCTCAACAACCTTGAAAGCCAAGTGCAGCATCCTTGCCAATTCCTAAGAAATTCAAAATGCCTGATATTCCAAAGTACGACGGGACAACCGATCCACGTGATCATGTCACCGCTTTTACTACAGGAGTAAAAGGCAATGATTTGACTAAGCAGAAAATCGAATCACTGCTGGTCAAGAAGTTCGGAGAGACCCTCACCAATGGAGCGCTAACATGATATTCTCTTTTACCCGAATATTCTATTGACTCTTTTGCAGAGCTTGCAGATTCCTTTATAAAAGCACATTCCGGTGCACAAAAGGTCATAAAAAGAATGGAAGACATATTCAAAATAAAATAAGGAGACACGAAATTGCTCCGTGAGTTTGTAGACAGGTTTCAACGAGAAAGAATGCTGCTACCAAGAGTGCCTAACAACTGGGCAGCAATGGCATTTGCAAGTAATTTAAATGATAGAAGCTCAGAAGCCACGAGAAGACTCAAGGAAAGCTTGAGAGAGTTCCCAGACACAAAATGGAACAATGTCTATAACAGGTACAACACCAAGTTACGAATAGAAGAAGATACCACTGCACAATAAAAAGCAGAAGACAGGACCAGTTCTAGCTCCGAACCAGAAAGGAGAACTGGTAAAAACATGTATGATCCATATATGTGACCTTCGGGACAAGAAACTCATTCCAAATTTGAAAACACGCGGTCAGATTAGAGACCGTCGAATAGAGATACGAGCTCATCCTCATCACGATCCATAAAGGATCGAGATGAACGAAATAGAGGTAACACAAGAATTGGAGACTACAACTTCAATGTAAGTACTTCTGAATTAATTACAGTATTAAGAAATATGGGTGATAAAGTTCGGTGGACCAAAGAAATGAGATCGAATCCGAGCAGAAAGAATCCCGACTTCTGGTGCGAATTCCATAATGATCAAGGACACAAAACGTCAGATTGCAGGCTATTGCAAGGTGAGGTTGAACAGTCATTAAAGCAGAGCTACTAACGGAACTATTTAGTGAAAAAGGTAAACATGCATATATGAAGAACATGAAAGAGCCCCCAAAGCCACCATCTCCAAAGAGAACAGTAAATGTGATACACAGAGGAGAAGAGGTGAACGGTGTAATTTGCAAAAGAACAACCAGGTTCACTATAACCCACGGGAAGCGAACTCAAGAAACTTTGTAAGCAGATAATATATCATTCGATGACGCAGATGCCACTAGATTATTGCTTCCACACAACGAAGCATTGGTAATATATCTACTTATCCATGACACTAACGTGAAAAGAGTGTTGATTGATCCAGGTAGCTCGGTCAATATCATTTTGTTAAGGGTTGTGGAAGAGATGCTAATGGGTAACCGTGTAATTCCAAAAGCACGTACCTTATCTGGATTCGACAACTCTACAGTCATAACAAAAGGAGAAATCGAGCTTAGCACCTATGCAGAGGGAGTTGTCAAAAATACTAAATTCCAAGTCATTGATACTGATAAGGCTTACAACGTAATCATGGGGAGACCGTGGATCCATGATATGGAAGCTTTACCATCCACTCTACATCAAGTAATTAAATTCCCTTCTAAATGGGGAATTCAACAGATTCGAGGCAATCAGTAGACCTCGAGAAACATCAATTCAGTAGTACACTCCAACAAAAAAGAAGTAGCGGTAGAATCAAAGGAGGAGGAAACAACTCAAACAGACACGGAAGAAAATGATAAAGAGAAGGTGAACCAAATCACCACAGAGGTTGCATCAAAACATACAGACATAGATTCCAGACCTGATGTCATTCAGGAACCAGAAGAGAACGAGCATATTGAAACAACTACTGAGGAGCTCGAAGCTGTTCCACTGTGCGAGCAGGATCCTGAGCAAAAGGTTCATATAGGCACAAGGCTAAGCCCCACAAGAAGAGGTAAGTTAATTGAATATTCAAAAGCTAACGTAGATTGTTTAGCTTCGTCCCATTCAGATATGATAGGTATACCTCCAGAAGTGATGACTCATAAACTAAATGAAGATCCATCCTTCGTGCCTATCAAGAAAAAGAAAAGAAAGCAAGGACCATTCAAGAACCAAGTGATCGATGATGAGGTACAAAAACTCTTAAAAATCGGTTCAATACGTGAGGTAAAATATCCTAATTGGTTAGCTAACACAGTAGTGGTACATAAAAAGAATGGTAAATGGAGAGTATGCGTAGATTACATAGATTTGAATAAAGCATGCCCTAAAGACTCATTTCCATTACTGGTACATAGATCAAATGATTGATGCCAGGTCATGAATTATTAAGCTTTCTAGATGCGTATTCTGGTTATAATAAGATAAAAATGGATCCCTCGGACGAGAAAAAAACTTCCTTTATTACAAACAGGGGGACTTATTGTTACAAAGTCATGCCTTTTGGCTTGAAAAATGCTGGAGCCACGTATCAAAGGCAAGTGACCAAGATGTTCCAGGAACATCTGGGGAAAACAATGGAGGTGTACATTGATGACACACTGGTAAAATCAACACAAGCAGAAGATCATTTCCAGCATCTTTCAATTACTTTCGAAATCCTACGCAGGTATAACGTGAAGTTAAATCCAGAAAGTGTGTGCCTTTGGCGTCAAATCAGGTAAATTTTTAGGTTTTCTTTTATCGAGTAGAGGTATTGAAGTAAATCCTGCTCAAACTAAAGGTATTGAAGAAATACCTGATATACTTATGAGCAAAAAAGAAGTTCAAAGATTAACAGGTAGGATTGCAGCCTTAGGAAGATTTATCTCCAGGTCTTCGGAGAAATGTTTTAAATTCTTCTCAGCTCTAAAAAAATAGAATCAATTCGAATGGACTGAAGAATGTCAACAGGCACTCAAAAATATGAAGTCCTATCTATCAAACCCCTCGCTGCTATCCACGCCAAAGGAGGGGGAGAGGCTATATGTCTATCTTGCCGTTGCAGAAATTGTTGTAAGTGCGGTATTGGTAAGAGAAGACAAGGATAAACAATCTCCTATTTATTACGTGAGTAAATCTTTATTAGATGCTGAAAATAGATATCTTCATCTAGAAAAATTAGCTTTAGCTCTAATCATGGCAGCTAGAAAGCTAAGACCGTACTTCCAGTGTCACCTAATTACTGTCGTAACTTCATATCCACTGAGAAATATTTTGCATAAACAAGAACTATCAGGAAGATTAGCTAAATGGGAAATAGAATTAAGCAAACATGACATAATCTATCAGCCTAGGACTGCAATAAAGTCTCAGATTTTAGCTGATTTTGTCGCTGATTTTAATACTAGAATAATCCCTGAAGTGGAGAAAGAGTTGCAAATTTTCAATGGGGCTAATCCAGGAATATGGACCCTATTCACTGACGGATCTTCTAATGTAAAGGGAGCCGGTATAGGAATTATTTTAATATCACCTACGAGTGAAAAGATAAGACATGATATTAAATGTTATCCCATAACTAACAATGAACCAGAGTACGAAGCTGTCATTGCAGGACTTGAATTGGCACGAGAACTCTCAATCGAGCAGATCGTGATCAAAAGTGACTCTCAACTAGTGGTAAACCAGATGTAGGGGACTTATACTGTTAGAGAAGCTAGAATGCAACAATATCTGGAAAAGGCACGAGACCTAGTAAGACAATTCCAGTCATGGAAGATTGTACAAATACACAGAGAGGAAAATGCAGAATTGGTTGCATTGGCTAACCTCGCAGCTGTTACCGACGTAACAAATAAAGATAATATTATTGTGATACCCTTATTTCATTCAGCAGTCGGCCAAGATAAAAATGAGGTAACATTTAATAATTTAACTTGGATTGGAGAAACGAAATTGTAATTTTTTTGCAGAATGGTATCGTGCCTGAAGATAAAAAAGAAGCTCAAGCACTTCGCTGAAAAGCTGCACGGTACTGCCTAGTTCGTGATACTTTATACCGCAAAATGTTTGGAGGTCCCCTAGAAAGGTGCCTTGGACTTAATCAAACTGAGTACGTAATGAAATAAGTACACGAAGGACACCGTGGAAACCACGCAAGAGCAAGGTCCTTAGTTAAAACCCTGATCAGAGTAGAGTACTATTGGCCTAAAATGGAAAAAGACACTGAGAACTTTGTGTCTAACTACGACAAATGCCAACGATATGCTAACAATATGCATCGACCAGCAGAATTACTCCACCCAGTTGTGTCACCTTGGCCCTTCACGAAATGGGGAATGGATATAGTAGGACCACTTCCCCCAGCTAAAGGAAAGGTACGGTTCTTACTAGTCTTAAAAGATTATTTTTAAAAATGGGTGGAGGCAGACGCTTTTAAACAAGTGCGAGAAAAAGAAGTGAAAAACTTTATATGGCGACAAATAGTATGTCGTATTGGTATACCAAAGGAGATCGTATGTGACAATGGCCCACAATTTATAGGCTCACAAATCACAGAATTCTTCGAAAGCTGGAAAATCAAACAGATCACTTCATCACCATATCACCCCGTGGCTAATGGGCAAGCCGAATCAACATACAAAGTCATTGTCAACAATTTAAATAAACGGTTGGAAAAAGCCAAGGGAAATTGGCCTGAAGAGTTACCGACAATATTATGTGCTTACAAAACTACTACAAAACAGCCACGGGAGAAACTCCATTCCCGCTTGTTTATGGTTCAGAAGCTTTAAAACCGGTGGAAATTGGCGAACCAAGCACGAGATTCACAATAGTATCGGAAGAAACAAACAACGATGAGTTGAGAATAAATCTGGATTTACTTGAGCAAAGGAGAGAAGCTACATTAATACGTATGGAAGCTCAAAAACAAATTATTGAGCGACATTACAACAGAAAAGCTCACATAAGATATTTCAAAATTGGGGACTTCGTTCTTAAAAAAGTCTTCCAATCAACAAAGGAACTGGTGCAGGAAAGCTAAAACCAAATTGGGAAGGACCTTACAAAGTTCGTGGCATGGCTGGAAAAGGCGCTTATGAGCTGGAGACTATGGATGGCAGAATTTTACCAACAAGTTGGAATGCTGTTCATTTGAAAAAGTCTTACTTCTAAGTAAAAGGAATACCCCCGATCAGGTATCATTACGTTCAATTTCATTTTTGTACAGTTAAAATTATACTAACCATTTTAGATGATAGGCAAAAAGCTAACCCATCACCAGATGATGATATTAGACCTGCATAGATACGAGGAAGTAACTGAATTCCCGGTCTAGTTTTACAACTTTCTGATGGATGTTTTAAAGGGTTAAGCAGTCATCATCTAAACTATATACCTTCGAGTCCCGTATGTTTTTCCTTTTCAGGAAAAGGACCACAAGAAAGGAATAGTCAAGTGCTCTAGTTTTCATTCTTCAAAGCTGAGACACTTGGGGGACTATACAGTATGTAAGGCAAAGAAGACTATAAAAAAAAGTCAAAGCTCAAGCCTGAAAATCCATTTTTCCCAACAAGTCAAGCGTTATGAGCAAAATCAAAGAGCCAAAGACAAAAACACAAAGCCTGATTTAAAAACCTTCAAAAAAAATATATTCGTAAATGTAAATGAATGTTTAGGTTAAAGGCAGAATGTTAGCTACGGGTAAATACCCTTGTACTTATCCAAAAACTGTTGTAAATGAAAACAATTATGGGTAAAAATACCCTTGTATTTATTCAAAAAACTGTTGCAAAAGAAAACAGTTACGGGTACAAGTTCATACCCTCGTATTTATACCAAATCTGTTGTAAGAAAAACAGTTACAAAAGAGTTATAGACGACACTCAAACACATGTAAAATGTTACAAAAGTTTGAATAATACAAAGACTTTCTTCAAAATATTGTTTAGGAAAACATGTGAAATTCTTATCTCTCTTTTGTACATTTACACCATTATGAAGTTGGGACGTCTTCTTCATTATTTGTCGTTCATAAAAGGGCCCTCTTTTATAAATCATGCCTATTACGAAAATGTACGATAGATCAAAGCATTTTTCAATGCAAAGTAAAAAACTAAGGGGTAAAATATAAACCCTAAATAAAAGCATGCGAAGACTTAAGAGTAAAACAAAAACTCAAGAAGTCATAAATCATGCTCATATTAATATTAATATTATGGAAAAAAACTAAGTATTAACTTAGTTTAGAGCCAGATTTGTTTATACAAAAGTTGCCCCTAAGTTGTCAGTTGGGGACTTACAAGGACCATCTTTACCCCCAAATGGGACCGGGGGTAACCACCAAATGTTCCAAATAAAAAAAAAAGAAACCAAGTTCCATAAAGGTTTTCACTAGACAGGGGGATGATCTTCGTCGGCAAGAGGAGCGGCTTGAGATGACGAGGCTTGTGCAGCAGATTCATTAGGGACTTCAACTTCAGGGGATGAGAAATTCTGACTCTGATGAGACCTTTCAACCGTCTCTTTGGTCTTGGCAATTTCAGCTTCCACGTCAAAATTCTCTTGGCCCATTTCCGTCAATGTGTCAAGTCGGGCATTCAAATAAGCCCAAATAACATCAACAACTACTTTGTCCTCAAGAGCCTCGTAGTATTTATCCTATTGTTCAATCTCGGCTCTTAACTCATCTCTCTCAGCCACGACAACATCATGAGAAGCCTGCAAAAGGGAAAGGGATCTCTCCAGAAATTGGACCTTATCTGAAAATTTGCAGAGGTCTTCTTGGGTCTGAGTCAGCAATTGCACGAGTTCACCAGAGTAAGCCTCCTTTTGATCCAACAAAGCCTTCAGGCACCTTATCTCTTCAGTGGCATGGGAAAGTTGCTCCGCAAAGGAAGACTCCAAGATGCTTTTATCCTTACCTGCCTGATTTGAAGATGCCTTCTCTATCGCCAGTTCCGCTGCAATAACTCTGATTTGCTGCTCCAAGGTACATTTCTTCTCCTCTATTGTCTCCATATCAAGATGTAGACTCTCGAACTGCACCTTCTTATTGTCAGCCTCGATATGGAAGTCATTTGCTAATTGCACCATTTGAACAACTCCCTTCATCAATTCTCTACCTATAAGATTGATCTACATAAAAGTATAAGTTAGATACGGTAAGAGAAAAAAATACATATGAAGGAGGAACAAATTCTACCTTTAGGGACGAGTGCACAATCTCGTTCATCCACATTAAGGAGAAGTGACTTTCCAACTTAGACTTCTCAACCGGGCCTATCAAGGGCTTTAACCATACATCAGCTTGACCCAACTTTCTCAAGAGGCTGCCTCTCGCAGGAACCTCTATCGCTACTTGCTTCATCACCCCATACTGGAAGACCCTACTTCAACAACAGAAGGCATTGAAGTAGGGGCGGATGATGGAGCCACGGATGGAATAGGCTGAGGAGCAGAAACATCAACGGGAGCACAAACAATAACAGGAGCAGTAAATGAAAGTTTCGCAGGAGAAGACAGAGGGATAATAGCAAGAGGTGCTTCATCAGAAACTATACCAAAGCTGTCACGACCCCAAACCGGTCCAGGTCGTGATGGCACCTAACGGTGGGGTTAGGCAAGCCAACGAACAACAAAAGCAATGAAAGTGCGGAATACAATAACGACATGGGGTAGGGCCGTAGAAACAAGCTGAACCACAGCTAGGCCCAATACCTATACAACCCCGATAACTACAACAAGTGTGTGCCAGGACTAGTGTCACAGTGTCAACGGGCGGCTACATAGATACAACTGTAGAAAATACATATACAATTTATACAAGCCGCAGTCTGGAACAAAAGACTGAGCAAAAGAAAACTAGAAGGCTCCAGAGGTGC